>JAULKM010025914.1:0-13921 GCA_032355605.1 Rubia tinctorum | reverse complement strand
TGGCATGTGAGGTGGCACCCGGAACGAGTCGTTCCAGCCGAGGCCCCTTCGTACTAGCACAGGCCGTCGGTTATGGCACAAACCATGGCCTCGTACTGGCATAGGCTGCTCGGCCTAGCACGGACCCTGTGTTTTGTACTTGTGTGGTCCATTGGTATTGGCACAACCCGCCAGCTCAAACTCCATTTTTGATCTTTTGAGCGAGCATCCCGTGTCGTTTGGAGTGGCCCGTCGGCTAGAACCTCATTTTTCTCAGCAAAATGGCACGGGCCGTGTCGTTCTTCGTACTCCATGGGATGTTCTTGGCATTAGTGACTTGAAATAACACAGACCATGTGAAACAGAACGGTCTGCGCCCATACTTAGCCGAATTTTGGAGTAGAACAAAGACATGGGACACGGGCAACATGGCTTAGCACGATCCATGCTAGAGGCCTCTGGAACGGCCCATGTTAATTGGCATGTTCCGTGCTGAGTGCTAGCACGGGTTATGCTAGCCTGCCTTCGTTCCGGTTGGGCTGGCCTTGTGCTGGCCTTGGCTGGTCCAGCCGACTGACCTGTTTGCTCCTCTACAAAAGAGCCATTGATCCGACTTGAGAGTTCTTGTAGTCGATTTTATAGTGTTCGAGAAGACAAATACAATGGTTTCATCCCCAAGAAGTTATTCTTCTCGGATTGTTCCCAAAACTCAGTGCAATCTCAGACAACACTTCATCCGCTTCTTCCTTGGCCTTTTTGAACTTCTAATCTGCCTTTTCCGTGCTCAATTCCATCTACTACCACACTTTGGAGTTTGTGGCCTTAAATCTACTACAGTCCTTGTGAATGACTTTTGATTTCTTCTATCATCCTTGCGAATGATAAAGAAGTACTCACGAGCAACCTACTAAAGAGATAAAAAAAAAGGAAGATCTAGGTGCCCATGAATACAAAGTATCCATTAGCTTCAATTAAGTTTACAAAACTCAAAATTCAGACAAAAAAACCAAAAATGGTCGTCCAAACCCTTTGTCGTGTAAACCTAACTAAAACTAGAGATCAACCAAACAAATATATGATAATATGTGTCAAATGCATTGGCTAACGTATGCATATAGGTGCACATCAGCCGTCTTATACCCCAAACCACCACTAGTTTGCCGCATCTCCACTAATCTGGCCAAAATCAACCACCCATAACACCACAATCATCATCCTTTCCATTTCCAATCCTTTTCCACTCCCCGAACACCCCAAATCCGGCCAAAGATTACTAAAAATCCAAAACCCTAAGTTTTGGGAATTTTGAATTTTCGAGTGATTAGGGCTAGGATTCTCTATGGCCTCAATCTTTCCATCACCCTACACATCTATTTGGTAAATTTCTTCACCTTTGTGCTCTTGAATTGTGCTCTTGATGAATATGGTGATTTTTGTGAATCTGTGAATATGTGGGATTTTTGGAATAATTTGTGATATGTTTGTGGTATGGATTTAGATTGTTGACATGGTAAATATAGCTTGATATTGATATGAAATTGTTTGATGCTACTTATTATAGTTTATCTTTGGGCATGAATGTTAGAATTTTGAACTTGTTGATATTAGCTACACATGGTGATATGTAAAGATGATTGTGCTTTTAGAGAATTGCATAAGTATATTTTGGGCTTTATAATGATCTCAATTGGTTGGGGAATTACAATTCTTGACCTAGCTTGGTGAAATAGGACATAAGTGTGGCATAATGTATCTAGCAATGCATTTGGATTGAATTTTACACGTATGGACATATACACATTTTTGCATCTTTATAGTGGTGTTTTGATGATTGTAGTGTGTCGGCTACATCATTGTGACTATGATTGCTAATTTCTATAATGATGCTTGGATGTTTATCACTATGTGTTGCATACTATCATGAGATAATTTATTAGTGATGATTGCATGATCCTTTCTCTAATGTGCATTTGAGATTGTTTGTTGTGTTGATAGCCATGCCTCCAAAGAGACCTAGAGCTACTCGAGGTGCGGGCCCATCCACTCCACCTTCGCCTCCTCCACGGGCTCCCGAGCCAACACCGGCACCCCCTCCTGAAAGATTCATGGGCTTGCGTCAGATCACTGGCGATATGCGGATAAATGAGATCGGTTGGCTTCACGAAAGACCCAAGAGACATATTTTGTGGATGAGAGTGCTTTGGATACTCTTGGGCTAAAAGAGCTGATTCTCTGCATCCCCAATAAAGGGGGGAATGCATGGTTTCTTGACACGAGCAACACCCATTTACCGGAGGTACACCTTGGAATTTCTTTCCATAGTGCGAGAATACATTAAGAGGCAAGGGTTGCCCTGTGAGAGGTTTATTCGTTTCTATCTCAATGATCGGTCCTATGAGATGAGCCTCTTGCAGATTAAGGAGGCATTTGGTTGGGATGCAACAGAGGTCCAAGTGAGGTTTAATCCAAAGGAATATACCCTCACAACTGTGGAGAACTTTTTATTCTGGAATGCCATCACAAGAAGGGTTCAGAATATGAGAGATAAGAACAATGTCATTATCCATCCTGCTATTCACTTCGTGTATCGCCTCTTGTCGATGACATTGTTCTATCGAGCTGAGGCGACGAATGTGCCTGATGATGAGATCCGTTATTTGTGGGAGTTGACTGGTGAGGGCACATGCTATAGGAGATGGCCAGAGTTGTGGATCGCTAAGGTTATTGAGGCAGCGGGGAAGGACAAGGGTGAGATTTTGACAGGGGGGCATGATTACCCTCCTCGTAGAGCAGTTGGACATCGCCACTCCCCCGAGCCTTCAACGTCTGGGTAGGGGTAAATCCAACCGCATTACGTTGGCACAGGTGGCCAACTTCCATCTTATCAAGACCACGGCTGACCCCCGTGCATTCCATTGGTTATATGGGGCGGGAGGTATTACATTCATAAAGCTCCCACAACTCTAGCAGACTAGGCTGAAAATGGATACCCCAGTGGCTAATTTGGCAATAGAGCTAGTGTGCATACAGAGTTTTGAGCGGGAGCTTCGGAACCTGCCAGTCCAGACTAAAGAGGGCGCCCTTCCCTTTGACCAGCCTTCACCACAGGATGCACCATACTCTCCACCTCACCCTAACCCCGAGCCTATGCGGGAGGACCGCATGCAAAGTCAGTTTCCGCAGCCGCCCCCAGACTTTTACACCCGACTACATTACTTGATATTTGACCATAACCAGTTCGTTTCACGCAGTTTGATGGAGATGGATTATGATATTGATCATCTCTTATCCAGAGTCTATGAGATGTAGTCGCACTTTGGTGGTCTCCCAGGCCCTGACAAGGCAGCGACGCGTAGGGAGCAGTGTCAGAGGAACGAGGATTGGGTGGCTCAGTACATGCACCACTACTCCGAAGATGTTGGTTATTCTTCCCAGCAGTGATTGTGAGTTATTTCCACTCTCCCACTTTGATTCATATTGTCTTTGCCCTATTATGTCTATATTGAGGGCAATGTAGTGTTTTAAGTGTGAGGAGAGGATATTCATTTGTCATGCTTTACTCTTGGATGTTTAAGATGTTTTTGGGTATTTGATACTTATGTTTTTGGATGTAATTGGGATACTTTTGGATTTGATATTTTGCACCCTTGACATGTGGAATGCTTTTTGCTACTTTGGATTGGAAAAACACAAAAAATGATTTTTTTTGAAAAAATATAAAATGAAAAAGAACAAAAATAAAAAGAAAACCCACTAAGTTGAAAATCCGAGAGAGCAATTCAAGCAACATTGGGGCCCGAATAGGCCGAAAACCCAAAAGGGTTGCCTAAGCAAAAATGAGAGGCTAAATGTATGGGTGAGATGTGAGCCAAAGAAATATGATGTGTGGTTAGGATGAAAACCCTAAAGGGCTCCTGGGCAAAATGAGAGAAAGAGAGAAAAAAAAGAAAAATGTTACAATTCTACTCATTCGCTGACGTTGGAGTTATAAGGTTGCGGTTGACATATGGATGGATCAGATAGCCTAACATCATAAAACTTCTTGGGATTTGGTAACTTAGCGGGGAAAAACGAAGTAAGGTTATGAAATTTGTGATTCTTGGTATGCTTCACTTTTGGTTTGATATACTGGTATGAAGTGAAGTATATGCTTGAAACTTTTTATATGGTTTTGACTTCACTTGATGCCATTGGATTTTAGGATTATCAATTTGTGACTTGGAAATGTTTTTATAGGTATTAGTGAATTGATTTGCTAGTTGTCTTGTCTTTTAATTCATAACTTAGAAAAATCACCCCCCGCTTGCTTTCTTATATGTGTATATATATCTATATCTAGTCTAGTATCCACCTCATATGTGTAAACCCTTAGAAAGATCATTCTTCTTCGTGGATGACCCTGATTTGCCACTATCTACTTAATTTTATTTATAGCTTATAAATTATATTTTTGAGAGGTACGATGACGACCTCCCACCATCTCTGAGCACAGAATACAAACAATATTTAGGGTAAAATCACGATGAAACAACAAATTCACAAAGCATAATAAAAAAATTTACATTACTTACGAGATATCAATAAGAAATAGAGAAAAGTGAAGAAGTTCTGCAGATTCGAGCGAATTTAAGGAGGTTTATAGCGGCTTCCAACTGTTGAAAGGTTTGGATGTTTCAAAAAGGGAAAGATGAACCAACTGAGTGGAAAAAATAGAAGTAAAAATTCTAAAAATGAGATTTTTTTAGTTTTTCACCAAAATTTTGGTTAAATGTAAGATATGTGCCCAAGTTGTTTCTTATTTTTTTAAAAAAATCCACACAAACTATAACTATTAATAATTTCAAACTGACTCATCAAACCATTAGTATGTAAAAAAAAAGACTTGGTTTTTTTAGTTTATTTTGAACTAGATACTCCCTCCGTTTCTCTATAAATGAAACCATATGTTTAGGTGATTGAATTTAGGTAGAGACAATGAGTGGATGAAAATGAATGTAAAATGTAAACAGTAGAATTAGTGGACGAAATTGAAAGAATATTACCAAATATGGAAAATGTGCTAATATATAAAGAAACAACCAAAAAATGAAATTGTACTAATAATAGAGAAAAGTAAAATAAACCTTGAAAGAAAAGGAGAAAAATTGAGGGGTTGGAAAGGACCAAAAACACCCAGGGTTGAAACCACTATATATTAAACCTTAAAACCCTAATCTCACATTCTCTGCTCGTCCTCGTCTGCGCAGTTGCTCTCTTCATCCTCATACCACAGAGCACAGCGGCGGCCATCGTGTAACAGGCAGTCCGACTAACAAAATGGTTCGTTTCGTCTTCCGATGACGGATTACTGTGTTGTATTGTTGTTAATTTATCAAATTGATTTGGTGTTTTTGATACTCTCGCTCGCAGGTGCTCCCGAACGATGTTGATCTGCTCAACCCTCCGGCCGAGCTGGAGAAGAGGAAGCACAAGCTCAAGCGCTTGGTTCCATCTCCCAATTCCTTTTTCATGGTACGTTTTCTTGTAATTCCTCGTTTTTTTTTTGCTTTTGTTGTAATACCGAGTTGATTATTTACCCTAGATTTCCTTTTACACCTTAACGATCTGCTCTCGGCTATCGGTTTTGCAGGATGTGAAGTGTCAAGGATGCTTTAACATGTGAGTGTACTGTTATTTGGATTTCTATACGTTGTCTGTATCATCGCATTTACACAATGTTTATGTTATCTGCCTATGGTATCTATGCTTAATGCTTAGGTTATCTGTTTAGAAGCCTTTTTGATCTGCTTTTTTGTGAAACTATTGATGAAACTTTCATTTTGTTGTGGGGATTGGTTGCTTCAATTGTTTGTTTTGTTTTGTCTGTTCCCAGTATCAGACAGGATTAATAGTCTCTGAGTCCTGGTTTGGCTGTCAGGCTTTTATTTCACTGTCTTGGATTCTACATTTTTTTAATAACGTTGATGAAACTTTTACTTTGTTGTGCTGATTGATTGTTTTGATTCTCTGTTTTGTTTTCTTTGTCTATCCCTGTAACCCGAAGGATTAGTTGTCTTGGATTAATAATACTTGAGTACTGGTTTTAATGCTAGGGTTTTATTATATTATTTTGGATTCAACTTAGTTTTTCTTCTGTGCTATCACTATCTCCCTCTAAAATTAAAGAGTTCTTCTTTAGAGTTGCCTTGCTCAATTGTCCACTATAAGTTAGCCGTATTGTGAGGAGGTGTGATGATGTCTCTCTCATTTACAGTTAATTTTCCTGTATTACTGTGTTGGAGAAGGCTTGTCTATTCTGTATCTTGGGTGCAAAACTGAATTTATGATTTGGGGGTTTACTGTTTTCCATGTGTTGCTTTAATAACGTTTGTTCATTCAGAATGATTAATGGTCTTTGTTATGGTTCTGCAGCACAACTGTGTTCAGCCATTCCCAGACTGTGGTGGTGTGTGGAAATTGCCAGACTGTTTTGTGCCAGCCCACCGGTGGACGAGCAAGACTCACTGAGGGATGCTCTTTCAGGAGAAAGGGAGATTAAGTAGATAATGGTCCATTTGAGTCGGTTGAAAGTTAGAAGATGAGTCCCAGATTTTGTTATATTTTGGTAAACGAAATGATGTTTTATGCTTGAGCACCTGTTGCTGATTCTTCAAATCTATGACTATGAACTCCCAGTTTCAGTTTATTTGATGTGTTTTGGAGCTTTCCGTTGCGTATGCTTGAAAGTAATGTTGCATTGGCGAAAGTGTTGCTGTTGCATGTATGACGACCGAACAATAGTTTCATATATTCCCTTTACTTTCATATATGACGACCGAGCTTATAAATTAAGCTTTTTCAGTGTTCAATTTTTGGGGACACAAGCTTGTCAAACACACTATATAATATATGTGGCAGAGTTCAAGTGTCTGTAAGCTTACTCTCGTTAGTCATTTGTCAATGATTTTGGTGGTTTTAGGGGGAAGTCTCAAAGAATGTTTGAATGTGGTCTATCCATAAATTTACACACTCTCTCTTGCTTTATAACTTCATTGCTTTCTCTCTCATCCCTCCTCCTTCTCTAACACTGTATAACGCTCTAAACACTCCTCCTGCAACCACCGTCCACCATCGCCTTCTCTAACACTGTATAACGCTCTAAACACTCCTCCTGCAACCACCGTCCACCACCGCCTCCGGCGATGGTGGATTCCCCTCTTAGTGGTCCGAAATCTTTCCTAGCTGCGCTGAAAACAAAATCACCACCTCTCTCCTCCACTCTGCCCAACAACCCTGGACTTGTGCCCAAAACCCAGCACCTTGGCTAACCATCATACCTATATTCCGATAAACAAATTGAAAACTTGTCAGCCCACTATGCCAATGCCTTATTAGGCAAACTCCTCAAAGGGCGTTTGTCCATGGAGCAACTCGAAATGGCATTCAAAATGGTGGGATTCGAAGGGAACTATCAGCTTGGCTCGCTCTATTTCATGCATGTGCCTATTAGATTTGAAAACCCTAATGACTTTTAGATATGCTGGATCAAGGGAGTATGGAGCTTCAACGGAGTTCAACTCAAGATCCTCAAGTGGACTCCCAATTTCAACACCCAAGCTGAATCCTCCATAGTGCCTATTTGGGTAACAATTCGCAAAGTTCCCCTATATTACTATAATTCTTCATCAATCCAGTATATTGGAAATAATATAGGGAATTTCATCAAAAAAGATGTTGCCGCTGAAGCACTTACTAGACCCTCTGCTATTAAACTATGTGTTGAAATTGATCTGATGAAACCACTGAAACAACACATTAGGCTGAGTTCTTTAACTAATAACAGGAAGCACAACATAGAGTATGGGGATTCGCCTGTTTACCGTTCACAATGTTTAAAAACCAAAAGTGCAGGTTTCAAAGCCAAGACTCTGCATCCTGGGTCCCCGCAGGATAAAAATTCACGAACCCCTCAAGCAGGGCTGAAAACCCCTCATCACCACCACAAACTACTAATCCACACACTGCAGTCCCCTAAAACCTAGGCCAACGACAACCAAAAACTACAATCACTCAACCTGAATTACAACTCCAAGCCAAAACTAACCAAACACTTAACCCTTTCCTTTACCTTACAAATTCCCCCTCCAAACTAACCACAAGAACCAAAAGAAAATCACCATCTCCATCCTCTTCTCAATCCCAATCCTACACACCCAAACCACACTCCTCAGGCACAAACTACCCAAAATAGCAATCAAATGACCTCTCCCCATTCATCATCCTTTAAAAAAAGGCAAAAAAAAAATCATAGACTATATGCCAAGGATGATCTCCTTCTAAACACAAGTAAAATCTCAGCTAACGATTTTATATCTGACCAAAATAAACTGATTTTTATGTCTCAACAGAAAAAAATTTCAACAGGTTCCTCCCACTGCAAAACATGGAACAATCAGACCCATGCCTCAATACCTCTCAACCTCAGAAAGATCATTTGAAACACACAAGTAAAGTACAATAGGTTAGCCCTTCTAACCCAGTAGATTAGAATCTAAAAATGAAGAAGAAGCCTAGCTACCTGATCCAATTGAATAAGATGATGCTTAGATCATCCACCAAAAGCCTAAAATCTGTTGAATTATGAATAATACAACACTAAAATTGAACTTTTTAGTTTGGAACATTATAGGCATGGAAACATCTTTAACATAATTGCATAATCTACTGGAGAAAATAAAAATAACACTGTTTTGCCTAATTGAACCAATGCACTCAAATGATCAGTGTGAAAAATATATGAAGATGCTATACTTTGAAAACAATTTATGTGCTGATAATGGCCAGATTTGGATTATGTGGTCTAACTCTATTTCAATTACTCTTATCACTGATCATTTGTAATACCTACATGTTAATATTCAAAGTCAAAGTATAAATATTTCTATCGAAGTGATATTTACATATGTACTTACAACAGAAGGTAGGAACAATTATGCTCTCAACTAAAACAATTGGAAAATAACAATGCAATTATGATTGAAGATTTTAATGCAATTAGGTCTATAGATGAATACATGGGGCCAACACTTCCTAGTTTAGTCAGTATTAGAGACTTAAAAAAATCATTAAACTAATGGACTTCTTGAAGTTAATACCGTGGGTAATACCTATATTTGGTCCAATCAAAGAATCAGGAAACCTACTTCTAAGAGACAATATAGAGGATTAGCTACACCACTATGGAATGCAAATTTCCCCACATCCTCTATTCAAGTCCTAAATAGACTTACCTCTGACCAAAACCCTTTGCTCCTCTAGATAGGTACCAATTTTCCTTCCACTCCAAAGCCTTTCAGATTCATTAATGCATGTTACTCTAGGCATGAATTTCACTCAGTAATCTCTGATAATTGGAACCTACCTTTATCAGAGACTGGAATGATAGGTTTCTATCTAAAGTTAATCAGGCTTAAGAAAGCTTTAAAGTCTTGGAACAGAGAAGTCTTTGACCATGTGGATGCTAACCTAGAAGAGGTTGAAACTAACCTTAGGAATTAGAAAGTAATCTATGACTTAACCCATTCCCAAGAAGACCTAATCAAGTTAAACAAATGTAAAGCTCTACTTACAAGATCTCTTAAAGAAAAAGAAAAATCTTGGAAACAAAAATCCAGAGTCAAATGGATTAAGGATGGTGATAACAATACTCAATTTTTCCATAATAATGTTAAAGAGAACTTCAAGACTTAAAATCACCAAAATAAAAAATGGACAGGGAACATGGTTAGACCAGAACTCCCAGATGATGGAGCTAAGAAGTACTACCAAAACCTACTAACTGTTGAATACCAACCAGATTATGGGCTTTACTACCCACACTTCCTTAGTCAAATCCCAAAGCTATTCTCAGAGGAAGACAAACAAAACCTAACTAAACCTATCACTCTTGAAGAGTTGAGGAATATAGTAGAAGGCCTAAGTAGCAATAGCAGCCCTGGACCAGATGAATTCTCTGCAAAATTTTACAAAAAATCTTGGGAAACAATAAAACTAGATCTTCTTAATGCAGAAAATCAATTCCTCTCAACAAAACCAGTTCCTAAAGGTATTTCAAGTACCTGGATAGCACTGATTCCCAAGAAAAAAGTGCCTTCTTCATTTGATGATTATAGGCTAATAAGCCTATCAAATGTATCAAATAAGATCTTTTCAAAGCTACTCATGGAAAGGCTCAAACCTTACATGAATAAGCTCATATCTCCTCATTAATCGGCCTTCATGGAAGGCGGGGATATCTCTGATAATATTTTGTTTCTCCAGGAAATGCTCAGATTCTTGCACAAAAAATTCATAACACCTAATTGTATTATGAAACTTGACCTTAGGAAAGCATTTGACAGAGTTAGCTGGTCTTTTTTGAACAACATACTACTGAAATTTGGTTTCCAAGGTCAATTTATCAATTGCATTAAAAAAACCCTTTGCCAGGCTTATTTTTCTGTCTTAGTAAATGATAATCCTGTAGGTTTCTTCAGGGCTACTAGGGGCATCAAACAAGGTGATCCACTCTCTCCCTTTCTATTAAATATATTCTATGAGTCATTCACTAGAAGCATTGCATATATATTTCAAGGGAAGAATTCTTGGAAGAAATCTCTCAATTGGCTAAGAAGAATGATGTTTTTTACGAAGCGCGCAAGGCATGAAACTGAAGATCTCATGACTAGGGCATTTTCAAGAATAAAAAATATTGAGATTCAATTCAGACAACTTACCACCTCAGTGAGCCGACTTCAAGCTAAAGAGTCTGGCAAGATTTATTCCCAATCAGATATCAATCCAAGGAATGTGAGTGCTTTGAAGCTAAGAATTAGAAAGGAGTTTCGTGAGCCGCCTGAGAAGGAGATCTTGCAATATGATGAACTTATCGTGGAGAGTAACAAAACCAACTTGGAGGAGCAAGATTTTTTGTGGATGAAGAACCCATCAAGGAACTTCCAACACTCGAGGTGAGGGTGAATCTTCCAGCACATTTCCCCAGTGCACTTAGGGGAAGGCCGAAGGTGGAAACCAATGATAAGTATATCCGTAAATTATTGAAAAGGTTGAGGTTAGTGTTCCACTCTTGGACTTGATTGAGCATATGACTTCTTATGATAAATTCTTGAAAGTTGCATGCACTAAAAAGAGGGAAAAATGACTTGGAAGTTAGGAAAATTGAATGGAAGCCTACAGTACTATCAGCTCACACCGAGCTTTTCTCCCATTTCACACCTAAGCTATGCCGATGACACTATCATCTTTCTAAAAGCTTCCACTGATAATTTAATCAAGATCAAATCATTCCTTGAAAAATTTGAGCTTACAACAGGGTAAAAGATTAACTATGAAAAGTCTAATTTCTATATCAGCAAACATGCCACAGCCTTCCAAGTTAATTCCACCAGGAACACTTTGGGAATGAAGAAGGGATCCATGCCTTCAAAGCACTTAGGATGCCAAGTGTTCAAATGTAGAATAAAAAATTTTCATTTCGAGCCATTGATTGAAACTATTGATAGAAAACTACAGAACCGGAAAAACCATAGCCTAAGTACTGCAGGAAAAATGGTCTTTATTGAATCTTGCATACATTCCATACCTCAAGACATCCGATCAGTTCTAAAACCACCCAAACAGATCATTAAAAAAATAGAGAGAATATGAAGGAAAATAGAAAAAAGGGAAAAATGGACATCTATTGCTACTGAAAAAAATAAAAATGGTCTGGGATTTAGATCAATAACTGACATCATTACATCATGCTCCCTAAAAATTTGGTAGAAGTTCCAAATGGGACAAACATTTTGGGCACAACACCTCTGGACACTTAAAGAGTCACGCGGAAAGTCCCACACATGGAAAATAATTTGCTCATTTAATACATTTGCTTAACAAAACACCAAAGTCATTCATGGAGAAGCAAAGTGCAATTTTAGGACATCAAATTGGACAGACCAGGGACCTATAATAGACCATATCCTACCTTCCCTCATATATATTCCCATCTCATTCACAGTGGCTCAGTTCATATATTGGAAAATGATTTTTTACCTCAGTTAACCAATCTTGTCAACTATAATACTTTTTTTTCTTGCAGGGAGCAGGGATATCCTTGACCAGAAATGATTTGTTGATATGGAAACAAGACCCTCGTGGACATTTCACCTTCAAATCGGCATACAAGCTAATAAATCACCAACCAAGTTATATCTCTTCCTCTAAGTTCATCTGGAACGATAAAATTCCAAAAAAAAAATAAATCAATCTTCATGTGTAAAATCATTAACTTCCTCCTCTTACCCTTTGATGATGTACTCATATACTATGGTTTTAATTTTTCCTCTAAATGTATAGCATGTGATAATGTGGAGACTGTGAATCATTATTTCAATTCATGTGCTTTAGTTGAGGCTGTGTGGATGAAAGTTCATGTTATTCTGGGGTTGACTGATCTTCATTTTCAATCTTTGAGTCATAGAATTTCTTTCTATTGGTATTTTGGTGGTATCTCCTCAATGCACAAATTTCTGTTTCTGATTTTACCTTCCTTGACATGTTGGTGGTTATGGAAAACAAGACACTTGCCTCGTTGAAAACAAACCCTGTTCTGCTAACCATGTACTTGCAAGAATGAAAGAAACATCGTTCTCCACTCTATTAGCTAAACCAATACACTCAAACACACCATATGATAAAAACCTTGTTAGGCAGGATATAATTCCACCAATAAGGCCTCCACCAAAGCCTACCATAGAGCTTTTCAAATGGTAAACGCCATCTATGAACTTTATAAAGATTAACATAGATGATGGAAAAATGGTGAAGCTGGTCTAAGAATTATAATCAAGGACCATGCTGGTACTTTAATTCAGACCAAAGCAATCTTTACAATGTATCAAACCCCCTAGAAGCTGAACTAGTGGCCATCAATGCTGGTTTGCAATCCGCAGCATAGATCAACCTACCTTTCTTGGTGGAGTCTGATTGTTTGGTTGCTATAAATATGTTAAACAATATAGATAGAGCTCAATGGTTAAATATGAAATTGCATTGTCATCTATAATTGTTTGTTACTTTAGTAGTTTAAATTAAGCGTAGTGTTTTCCAAAACCAAAACCCCGCACTTTGTTACTACACACGTAGAGTGATTTCTTCGTGTGCTTTTTAACTACGTTTAGCACTCGATAAAATCCCATTTTCCTCGTGGACGACCCCAAATTGCTACTATATACTTTCTAGTAGTTAGCCGTAATTAGGGCATATAAATACTATCTTTGAGAGGCACGACGATGACCTCCCAAATTTTGGCACCGCTTCCGGGGAGGCCCTCGGTGCGCCTTTCAAAGATAGTATTTATAGGCCCTAATTGCAGCTAATTACTAGAAAGTAGATAGTAGCAAGTCGGGGTCATCCAAGAGGAAAATGGGGTTTTATTGAGTGTTAAACGTAGTTAAAAAGCACATGAAGAAGTCACTCTATGTGTGTGGTAACAAAGTGTGGGGTTTTGATTTTGGAAAACATTACGCTTAATTTAAACTACTAAAGTAACAAACATTTATAGATGCCAATGCAAATACGATCACACTAATACAAAAGACGTAATAAAGATGATAACGAGTCTTGGGCGCAATTGGTTTATATTTCCAGTCATCCTTTGATCATCGATTAATTAACCTATTTTTATGCATTAGTAACATATTGTGGAGAATTTATCAACACCTTTCGAATGAAGATATTTCTCGCCTCTATTCGGTTATAGGTAGAGTGGGCGATCGGCGCCACGCAATAACCCTTACCCTCGGGTCACCCTAGACGGTCAGCGTCATAAACTTCCCCGAGAATAACAATACACATGGAGAACCAATACAACTAACAAAATATCCTACAAGCGAGAAATATTGGGATAGCACAAATATATCTA
>JAULKM010025894.1:0-13922 GCA_032355605.1 Rubia tinctorum | reverse complement strand
ACAGCGAAGAAAATGATATGATGGAAGACATTTAAAAGTGTAAATATGTTTTACTTTGGAATGGAATGCTTCTGATATGATGATGCTAACTTTGGTTTTCCTTCTTGTATATAGTTTAATTGATAATCCATTCTCTTTGTACATAAAAGCTTTGTGTTGCCTCCATTGCCTAAATGTTAAATTCTCAGTTATGTGCTCTTTGTTTTTGGGTTGTTCTCTGTCTTTTCCCCGGATTTCAAGTGGAAATTCAGGTTTATATTTCTTTATTAATAGGTGGGGTGAGTACATATAATAGTGGGCAAATAACTCAACAAACACAACTCAATAAATGTTTTTATCCATGTCCATCAAAGTGGAATTGACTTAATTAGTTTTGACCCGCCTTTAAAATAAAAAAGAAACCTTGAAATAGCATTTCTGAATTTGAAACTTACTCAAGAAGGCAGTTTCTAAACAAATTAAATGAATCGCCTTTAATTCCTGCCTTCAGTAGAGACTTCTACACTAGTGAATAGCAGAGTTTTATGATGTTGAGTTTTTCATCATCATGAAACCTAGAAATCGCCAATGGCACCATTCCCTCCTTCCTCCTCTGCAGCCTCCACCGTTCCCTCACACCATTTTTCTATTCTTCCCGTTCTCCAACTTCCACAGATCCACCATCAGTATTCCTTTCCCAATTTACCCTGCAAGTTCATCAAAATTCTAATCCGCAACTCCTCTCGTGAAGCCCGGAGGATACGTCGAAACCCAATTCGTACTCGAAGAAGATTAGAGGAAAGGTTTTCCGGTTCATACCCGGGCTTACCACCTTAATACGCGTGGCCGCAATGGTGGAAGGACGACGAGTTTTGCACGGAGGAGGTGGAAGGGTACGAGATTCTGACGGGAGGAGTATCATGGAGGGTTTGGAAGATTTCGACGGGAGAAGAAATAGGGAGGGTCTGGAAGTGACTGATTTGAAGGGCAATTCGATCTTTTCACAGAGTTGAAAGTTTTGATTCTCTTTTCTCTCTCCCTCCAAATAGAGTTGGGACACAGAGAACATTAAAAATTGTCATTCTTAATGTTTTTTTTTGAAAATAATCATTCCAAGATGATGGAAAAAACACCCAGCGGCGATTACAATAAGTGGAATTGACATCCAACCTAACTAGTCTCTAGCAATAACCAATCTATTGCAAGAATATTCAAATTACATGTCAACCAGACTGATCGTCTGTACTATTACAAATTATAGAGAATCCAATAAAAACTGTAACATCGTCCTCAGAAATATTAACTTGCTTCCGCAAAAATTATGACCACTTGCGCGAAGAGGAGCATACCAGCATCGATGTCACTACGCCAAACAGAGATCTACAACAGCTATAACACCACTTGATCTTGATCCAAAACACGATCTATATAGTCCAAACTGTAAACACTTTGAAAAGTACAGATCGAGAACATAATTCCTAATAGAGAAACACAAACGAAATCACGAATATACGATATGTAAAACCAGATCGGACAAAATACATCGACATGAACAATTAGATTAAATGATCATCATGGACAAATCAATCTAATCTATAATGTCGAAAAAATAATACTAATGTATATAAATGAATCCATATTTATTCGATAACATAAACAATAAAAGTATACTAACTGAAAAACTATTGTTTCCCATCTCCCCATGATGGGAGAGATGGGGAAAAGAAGATGGGAGAAAAAGCTTCAGAAGAAGAAGAGAGCGACGGTAGGGTTTTAGAATGTGGTTCGTGGTAATCCTTGTCGGTGGAGTTTAATTCCATTCTTAATGTTTTATTAACATACATATTTAATTTTAATATACACTCTTTATTCCATTAGAATCTTTACACTTTAAATTTGATAGTTGACTAACAATGTATCTCATCATTAAAAACTATGTATTGCAAAAAAATCTTAAAACTAAGAGTCCGTCTCGTGCGAGACTGTTTTATGGTAAGGTCAATGACCAACTATTAAATATAAGAGAAATATGCATTTTTAACCCTATGTTTTGGGTGAAAGTGCAAAAATAACCTTGTAAAATCTGAAAGTGCAAAATTAACCCTGCAAATTGTTGACCAAAATGTCAACACAAAATGGTCAGAAAACATTGAAAAGACCAATCTACCCTTCTAAAAATTCAGAAATAATACAATTGAAAAGATATTAACACCCTCCCATATTTTTAAGAAAAAAAAAGAAATCGCTAAAAACATCCACCTTTTTCTCTGTCCCTTCATCATCCTTATCCCGCCACGTTTCCTCTCTTCATCGAAAAACGAAAAAGTGACCAGCCTATCCCCGTCGCAGATGACCATGTTAACGCCGACGAAGCGGAAGGTTGCATCGGAGATTTACCATTCGTTCCTCTATCGCAAAGATCCTTCGCTTCACCACCACCGCCTTCCAATCAGCACTCCAATCGCCACTGCCACCGTGTTCTAATAGCAAATTCAGCGGCATTGGGGCTGAGATGGTGGTGGCGAGTGAGAGGAAGAGGAAAGGTTGGGCTGCGAATCAGGGTGGGGATAGGCTAGGGTTGAGGGTGGGTGGATCGCGGCGAGGGAGAGGTGGAGCTAGGCTAGGATTGAGGTGGAGAGCGGTGGCGGTGATAGGCTAGGGGGAGAGGTGGAACGCAGGGCTAGGGTTGAGCGGGAAGAGGTGGTGGCGACGAGAAAAGGTGGTGGTGGTGGAACTCGAGTTTGGTGGCGGGATATGGAGGAGTGGGGAGAGGTGGTGGCGGCGGGGAGAGGGAGCGGCGAGGAAAGGTGGTGGCGGCGGGCAGAGGTGGTAAGACGGAAGTAGGGTTTGGCGGCGGGGTAGGGAACAAAGGGGAGAGGTGGTGGCGGCGAGGAGAGGGAGCAGCGGGGAAATATGGTAGCTGCGGGGAGAGGAAGCAGCGGTGAAAGGGGTGGCGACGGTGCTCGATGACAGTGGTGATTAAAAAGAGTTTTTATTTGAATCGGCGCTCGGCGGCGGCGGTTCTCGGCGTTTGCAGCTCAGGTGTAGGGTGTGAAGTTAGAGTTTAGTGTTGAAAAAGAAGTTTAGGGTATAATGGTCCTTCTATTTTTAGTTTAGGGTTTTTATTAAGAGAGGGGTATTTTTGTCTTTTCATTATTAGTCACCGCTGGACTTACATCGGCCAAATGGGTAAAACTGCACATTTTAACTAAAAGATGGGGTTACTTGTGCACTTTCAGATTTTACAAGGTCATTCCTGCACTTTCTCAATGGTCAATTTTCCCTAAATATAAAATAGAAAGTTTAAAAGTTGGGGTAACAATATCATTATTTTATTGTCAGGGTCAAAATAAGGAATGCAACGGAATTTAGGGACCTTATTGCATATAACAAAAGGGGCTCTCTCCGATGGAAGTTCAGAAAGGCGGAGACTCCGATGAGAAGAAGGAGGAAGATAAGACCCAATCACGCATTTTTTGGACGTTTTACTGTCTATGACGGCGAAAATAGTGATGAATGGTAGAGATGCGATGGCAGATAAAAGTTGATAGAGGAGCGGAAAGTGGAAAGGTCTCCGTAAAAATTAGATCTACTCCGGTAAAAATACTGATATCGCCTGCAAAATGTAGATCCCAATGCCGATATGTTGCAAGTTTTCACCAGTAAAGGTGTTCACATTCTTCCAGAATTGTCATAGATTCATATTTAATCTGTTTTGTTATTTATGACACACTTACTATAAATAGATGTTTTCATTTATTTTGCACTCTTTCCATTTTTGGCAAAATTCCTTCAATTTCATTCACATATTCTACTTTTTACTTTATATATTCAATTTCATCCACTCATTTTCTTCACCTAAATCCAAACAACTAAACATATGGTGCCATAAATAAACAAAACAGGAGGGAATAGTTATGCTGTTATTTTTGGCCAAATGCGGCGGAGGTAGAGTATTATCCATGGACATGCTTATTTGCATAATGTTATGTACTACTTCTTGTGCGTTCTTAAATAGGTTTAAAAATATTATATTCAAATATTAAGATATCAAATTCAAATTCTAAAACATCAAACCTAAATGGTTAACCATCAAATAAAAACACACGTAAAAAATTAAAATATAATAACATAAATTCACAATACTAAAACATCAATGCATTAATAAAAATATAATATTCAATAAAAGAAATATCAATATTAATTTTTTAAATGACAGGTTGAAATTTTAACACATCAATAAAATTGAAAATATAAGTTTATAATAGAAAATTAAAATACATTAGTAAAAGAACAAATTATGAGATAACATCACAATATTTGATTGGAATATATTAAATATCGAAAATGAAACATCAAATCTATCTAAACCAATTCAAGTAATTGAAACATCAAGGATAAATTAAATAATTCGCTCAAAAAAAAGTTACATTTAATAAAACCATGATATAAAAAAGAAACATCGATATTGGTTTTTAAAACAATACGATGAAAAACTAATACATCATTCAAAATGAAAGTATTAAACTAAAAATTAAAATAATAAGATATTACTAACTAGTGTCAATTTGCATTATATGTCAAAAATTTAACATGCAAGCACAAGATTTTCATTTAAAAAATATCAAAATTTAACTTTAAAACACACGATTTTAGTGAAAATAACACTATTTGGAAAAAAAACATTGCAAGTTTTGGTTGAAACGTCAAGTACTGAAATGAAACATCAAGTCTGATAGTAAAAACCAACGCATTGCGCGAAAATGAAGAAAAAAATTGATCCGCAATTTTCTCCGACTTGGATTCTTGACCCATAAGATTTTTATGACGCGGAATAATTAATTCCTGATTATTTATGTCCAGCACCCAAAAAGTGGTATTTACCCCCCAAATCTCTCATTTCTCTCCCAAACTTTTTTAAATTGTATTTAGAACTCTATCTCTAATTAAACTTCATAGTATTGCACATTAATTATTGGTCTCGTTATGAAACCATATCACACAAGACTTTATCTAAAAATAATAATTTAAAAGCAAATCTAACGGTAATATTTTTAATTTTAATAAATTTTATACACAGTGTTCAAGCCTGAATTTAGTCTTAACTAATTTCATGGAGTAGTGAAACTAAACTAATTTTAACCACATAAACAATGTTCAACCGTGAGTTTAGTCTTCGGAAGTCCAATATTGAAATTTCGGTGAAAAAATTGAGTTGAATTAGAACTATAGACATGTAAAAGATTTTAGTTGCAATATCAAAGATTTATTATGCAACATGCAATAGTTATAGGTTTATGATTTGATTAATGCAATTCAAATGTTTTATCTCGATATATTCTCGTTTGTTGTTTAAACATTAGTCTTTTCACAACTTATGAAAAAACAATTTTTTTCAAAAGACTCCGAAATAGGAAAGAAAATAAAACCCAAGTACTTTAGGAATTTTAGTTTATCCTAATACTGATATTTAGGAAATTAGCACAGAAAAACTAGGTTCTATCGAATCAGAATCCAATTAGGAGTCGGAAAGTTGCAAGGATTCCAACACCCCACACAAAGCCATGAAACCTCTCCACTAATTTTACAATATCCTCAAGTTTTCTTGATCTTCTGGTTTATACATATAGATCACTGCATTGAAATCAATGGGCATGATATTATCGAAGTTGGATTTGATGGATACATTCCGCGCGATTATGAGTACGTGTCTCTTTGCTTCAACGTTTTCAAACTCGTCAAAGATCGCATCTTTTCGCGATTTCATTCTGTTTACTAATCTGGGTTTCCGATTTCTTTGGCAAATTTCATCAGGTATTATGTCCAAAAAATGTCTACTGTCTTCAGGAAAAGCGACCGACGAAGCAGCCTCCAATGGGTCGCAAAAGGGGCCTTCGAACAATCGTCTGAGTAATGTTGATCGGGAAAAATCTAAGCTTCAATCGAATCAGTATCAATGGGTAGAGAAAGAAACGCCGAATTCCGAACCTTCGATTTCGATTTCCGAGGAGAAAAGCTACACGGGGACAACACGAAGTTTTAGTGCGAAAGAGAAGGGGAAAGCTAAGGTTGAAGAAACGGTTTCGGAAACTCAGAGATTAAGTCGTACAGAGAAGGGGGAAGCTTTGGTTGAAAAGAGATTAAGTGCTGAAGAGAAGGGAAAAGCTAAGGTTGAAGAAACAGTTGCGGAAACCAAAGAGGAGAGCACACCAGAAGTACATCACATACGATGGAGTGGTAAGTTCCCTTTGTGATACAACTTGTCGAAACGAAACCATATGTTAAAAGAGTCTCAGATTGGCAGTTGAGAAAAACTATAGCTTAATATGTAAGATTGTAAGTCACCTAACATAAGACCGACTAAAGTCCATAACTCTAATATGAAATCAGAGTCTGGCCAACCCGATCATTCCTTAAGGTTGGGTTCATCGTCCCAGTGGACGTATATTCCCACTAATTGGCCAGTGACTCCACCACCCAAGGTTGATTTGACCGTACAAGACTGGCCCTAATATGAAATATGAGTCTGAGGTTGGCCCGATCCTTCTCTACTAGAGCGTATATCCCCACTAATTGGTCTGTTACCCCTTTTTGTCCACGTTTGTGCAATGGGCGTGAGGGGCATGTTGACAGTCCCACATTATCAATAGACAAAATTATTGCTTGATGAGATTTTGGATACATATTTATGACAGAAGCTCATGACTCTAATATCTGCAGGTTTCGATGAAGGCACGGATGAAGAAGAAGAAGAACGCAATCATACCTGCACCTGTCCCATTTGTGAGGAAGATTTGAGTTCTCCACCGGCGGATGATGAATATAGCGATGAAGATGAGTACGGGTATTACTTTGAGACAGCGAATCTGCCGGAGGCTGCGGTGCTGGGGTGTGGCCATTGCTACCATGCTCTGTGCTTGGAGAGCATCACACCTGATGATATGATGAGTGAGCCCCCATGCATGGTGTGTTTGAGTTGAGTATCTGTAATGGTGATTGTTCATGTGAATACACAAATTTTGTTTTAGTTATGAAAACGATCCTTCATAGAATCTCGATCATTGGTTATCTATATGACTAAACATGTTTAACTGTTTATATAACGGACTAAATATAAACTTTGACTGGAAAAAAATCTTGTATGGTTTAGTTTTGGTTGGAGCAAGTATGTTATTTCAGTTAGTTCATAAAGAGTCTACTCCTAGGTCTCAACGAATCTTCACACTTTTTGATCAAATACGGTCTGAGAAAGTTGGTCAAAAAGTGTACAGATTCGTTGAGATGAAAAATTTATTCATTTGAAAATTGATAGAAGTAGTAGCCTCAAAGTTTCAACAACAGAACACACACAAAAGAAAATGAAATGAAAACACCTTTTACACAATCTAATTTACTACAACATCCTATACAATGCATTTGTAAGACTTCAATCTCACACTTTAAAACAAACAAATAAGAGCGCAACACGTTCAAATACATCATCAAGATACAAAAAAAAAAAAAAGTTCCCATCATCAGATACACAGAATAATTTCTCAGATGCACATAATATTTTTCCGGTTAATCGCATTAATGAGTTTACACAAGAAATTAAATCAATAAATTTCTTTCTCCTCTTGATGCATTACATAAGACACACTATTACTATATAAAACCTTAACAAACTCCTTAACTCACCATTCTTAATTACCTTTCATTTTTTCTGATCAAATCAAACTCCAACAATCACTCAACATGGCTTCTTCAAGCAAATTACTCGCCCTCTTCATCATCCTAGCCACAAGTTCGTTTCAACAACATTGCCATCGCCTCCTCGCCCGCGCTGACAAAACCCTAATCACAATGGTTTGCGCGAAAACCGGCCAATTCACGAAACTCTGCATGGACTGCTTAATGAAGCCTGAAAACTAAAACCAGGACATAAAATGGCTAGCTAGGCCTCGATCGCATGTGCCTCGTAAGCTTCATTCAGGGATGTTGTGATAGAACTCGCGAATAATTCCACGGGACAGTTGGCGCGGAACTGCTCGACGTGCGTCCACGAGCTGCACTCTGCAGTGAAGGAGTTCATGTTCGCTGAGCAAGCAGTTGAAGGTGGGAGGTACGGCGAGGGAGTGGATCTCCTGAATCAGGCGCTTAACACGGCCCTGAATTGCTCGAATTTGGTAGGGTTTGGTAGGATTAGTGAATTAGTGACGTTTGAGAGAGACACAAAAGTGGCTTTAAATGTGGTTAATCAGATTCCCGTGTACTAGTGAAGTTTATGAGTGTTCATGAATCCAGGACGGATAAATTATACTGTATCTCGGAGATCAGATGAATGTGTGTTTTAAATTTTTTTAATTGAATGTATAAATGATGTTTGAGAACCTGCCATTTTCAACTCATTTATGGGTTTTTTTTTGAAATTTTTGGAAGAAAGGACATCTTCATTATTATTGGTGTTTGGTGTTTCTTATGGGCACCGACCAACTAAAAGTATCTCTTTTTATTATTATTATTAAGGATGTCTTATTAAGAGTATCTTTTTATGTCTTGAAGTAAAATATATTATTATTTTATTTCTTTTTATGTCTGCACCAGAGTCTGTCTCTTGAAAGACGGTCTTTCCATGAGTCATAGAAAGACCAAGGTTTAAAGTGAAAATTAGAAGAAATAAAGATAAAATTTTCGGGTTGCATGAATCGGATTATAAATTTTATAATTACTTAATGTTGTATAATAAAATTTTAATATTGCAACTAAGATCTTTTACCTTTTATTATTGTAATTAAACTCCGTCTTTCCATAAGGTTATGGAAATACCGTCTTTCCCAAGACTTTTCCATTGCACTAAGCGAATGTGTTCGTACTTAATGCATGTAATACAATTGAGAATATTGTGTTTTGAATTGCCAAAATCGTAGAACTTATAATGGTGTTTCATATAATGCAATTTAATACAATTATGAATGCGTTTGGATTACCACAATCTTATTAGAACGGAAGCATCTCCTCTTTTCAAAAGAATTATAATTGTCGTTTGTCGGTTAACTGTAAGTTGTCGGCTGTTTTAATTGATTCATTAACAACTGCTTTATTAGTATGTTACATGTTTGACTTTGATAATTGATGGTTAATAATTTTTTATCTTAATTAAAATAAAAATTATAAATGTTAAAAAGTAAAGAATCTACTAAATAATATTTTTAAATATTAATGTTACCATTTATAGAAGAAATTACTGTTTAATCCACCCAAAAAAATAATTACCATACATTTTATTTACTTATCTGACCGAATAAAAACCAACTTCAAATCTGATAACCAGACACCTCCAGTGAATTTTACATTAAAATGAAAATGCACAATGTTATCCGATAGGTTGTGTAAATGAATAAATATGTTATATTTGTTTATAATGATCTTCAGAGTTTATTTGCATTTCAATTCAACTCAAATTAAGTTCAGTTCAGTTCATCAAATATATAATTTGGTAAATTTTAACTTAATTCAATCACATTAATACTCCTTATGAATACACTTATTTTAGTTCATTTAAATTCAATTAAATTAAATAAAAGTAAGCTCGGGAGAACTGATCCTAACTTCACAAATTATTTATATACTCCGTTCCTTAAATCAAATATTTAAACGTTTACCAAACATATATTGGTGCTTATTTGACAAAAGTTAATTTGTCAATACAATTTACGCATAAAGTACAATATAATTTCCTCACATATTTATTATTCTCTCGTATACAAAAGTATTTGGCAATTTTTTTGGGAAAACCGTCTTTCAATATGCATTTAGAAAGATGGGCTTGAATTAAAATTATAGAAAAGTATAAGATTTTAGTTCCAATATTAAAATTTTATTATGCAATGTGCACTAGTTATAAGTTTATGACCCGATTAATGCACCCAAAACTTTTACCTTAATTTCTTCTAATTTACAGTTTAAACCTTGGTATTTTCATAACTAATGAAAATACCGTCTTTCAAGAGACGAACTCAAAATATTTAATCTTCTAATTTTTGTCTCAAATAAGTCTTCTTATTTTACTCCCTTTTGTGAATGCTCATGTCATTCAACATAAAAAAATTCTAGGCACAACATATACACACACATATATTATGATTTATATAAGAAAAAGTTAACAAGTTAAATTATTTATCAGTGTTGTACATAAGTAACATAACCATATATTTAGATTACGAACAAGATGTTATAATATTTTCTTTTTCTGATGAAAACAATCGAGAATATAATTAGGGTACTCATAAGAAACGACCATATCCTCAAATTTTAGGAAACGTATTTAATCCTCTCCTTTTCCGTTCAATAAATGGATGGATTTAGTTTATTTATGGCAATTGATTCGCACTTTCCATCTCTCTATATAAAGATCCCATCCGAAAACTAATTTTTCCGATTTCAATTGGCTCGTTTCTTATTCTTCTTCTTCCATAGCTGTATCGGTTTCAATTGGCTTGTTCGTAAATTTTATCACTAGACTAAACTCATGCAGATGGAGGGCGAGGGTTTAGTGATTCTTTTCTTGGCACTCTTCTTTGGAATATTTGCTGTGCAATCACTTAGCACTCCACGAAGCGCTGGGCTCGTAGGACGTATGTTTGGAATTTGGAGCTTGCCCTCGGCTTCTGTGCTGTGGGCGGTTATTATTGTTATCGTCCTTGTGGTTCTCACTAAAGGCGGTCGTTGACCTTTTGTAACCCGTGTCAAATTAAAGTAGTTTTGAGTAGTCGACAAGTCGGCAGGCTACATTAAATCAATTCGAATCTGTACTCGTACTTATAAGAAAGCAACTTTTGAATGAATCTTTCTTCTTCTTAATAATATTCTCTGCATATGCTTTTATCTTCTTGTGATATCTTTGAATTTATTATCAACAAAAATCTCAACTTTGTGAGTATTATGATCAAATCCCTAACTAATTAATGCCCTTGATTTTTTTTTTCCTTTTGGTATCATGAACATGTTAATAGAATTTTAATAGGTACTCTAGATTTTGGTTCTTTCTTCATAATGGTCCTTTCAATTGGAACTAAATGGGCCTTTTGTATATCTTCAGAATAAAAATGAGCCTTTTTGCATCTTCGCTCAAAAGATCTTCTTCTCTTCATCACTACAAACTCGCATTTCCGACAGACAACAAAATCATCGCTCGCGGAATTCTGCTTCAATCGCAACGGACCAGGAAATGGAACAACAATTGCAACAATCTCAGGGTTTTCTGATTCAGTTTCTTGATCTTACTGCAACCTTAATTTCCCCCCAATTCAATTTGGTTGTGCTCATCGACAACCGGAAGCCCTAATTTTCCGATCCGCCGCAGAGGCTAGGGTTTATCGATTCTCCGGCCTTATATACTTTCCCCCAATTCGATTTGGTTGTGTTCATCGGCCATTTCCATCTGCCGGAAGCCCTAATTTTCGACCCCTCCCGAGTTTCCGACCTGCTCCGACGAGCCGCCGTGCCGGAAGGACTTGGTCAACTCACGAGCGTATCACGTGACTTTTGTTAAGTCGGTGAATTGGAGTTTGAAAGTAACGGAAAGGCGCGGGAGGAGTTCAAGATTCAATAAACCAAAACCGACATCAGATCTTAAACTCTATACTGCTTTGTGTTTTTCATTACAATTCTCTGATTTAAATACAAATTAACTTCTTCTTGCATAATCCTAGCTGTCTTTTGTTGTGATTTTGATCAGGATGATGATGGATACTGTTGTGCTATCGTTGTTGACGTGTTTCTTTGGGGTTTTCACGTTGCAATCTCGAGAATCTGGAATCCTGATCCGCATTGGTGGTATGTTCGAACTTTGGAGCGCGATTATCTACGTTGTTCTTATTGTTATCGTCCTTGTGGCTATCACTAGAGGTCGTCGCTGAGTTTATGTGATTCTTGTGAATGTTGAGATTTTAGTTTGTACATTTTAGGATATACCTTTTAGTATAGAAGGAATTGATGTTCTCTCTCTTTTTTTTTTTTTTATAATCTCTCTACTTTACGTATTTATATATTTCTGGATCTATAACACTTCTATTTTATTTCTTGATTTCTTAACTTGGTGAATGTTATGGTCAAGTTCCTATAACAATGCTCATGAAATCACGAATATATGTTAACATAATGCATAACTAAGTATAGTTCAAGTTCACAATTTTCCTTCTTTAATGCAAACATTCACCAAAAATTATACTTGGTGTGCGGGTTCGCCCTGTTGCAACTTATTCAATATTGGGGATAGAATGATATTACGAGAGACTATCAGTGGATAGAATTGTCCATCGGGCCGATCAAGTCAACTTTGAGTTAAAATCTAAAATTTTCTTAAAAGGAAAAGAAAGTAATACCATTTATAACTCTTTCTACGAGGAAAAAGAAACTAACGGAAAAAGAACCTAAATCAAAACATCTTTAATATTCTTTCTCAAGTTGAAGTATGAGGATCAATAATGTCGAACTGATGAAAAAGAATATGAAATTGTTATTGCCCAAGAGATTTATAAACAAGTTAGCTGGTTGATTTGAAGTGGTAATATGATGACTAATAATTTGACCAAAGTGAATAAGATCTGGACAAAATGACCATCAATCTCAATATATTCAATATGCTCAACAAAACCCATCAATAATAGATTTAAAATACCACACTAAGAGAAATGTGGCCTTTTGCAACATAAAAAGTATGTCGCTTTAAATGAGTTAGTGTCGCAAAAAGAATTTGTATAATTACAATTGAAAAGAAAAAAATAACACTTCATTTCATCACGTACATAACCTAATTCCTTAGAAGTACCACACATAATCGAACTTTGCCAGCCTACCATTACACCAAAAATTACAAATTACTCCTCACGGTTCTTATCATCCCATAAAATATTCTAACGCCCTCCATTGATCACAAGAACAACAACAATCACAACAATCCAGAAAAACGGAGCCGACAGAAACCCATTCCTAGCTCCGGGCGTATGCGCAGGTTTGTGTGTCGATACAGCAGGTGCTGCAAACATAGAATTCATCGCGAGAATCGCAAACAACAGCACCAAGAACATTATCACAGCAACAGTACTTCCTTCCATCGCGAAAGAACGCGCGTCAAAAGAGCAGTTAATGATGATCAGAAGAACGACGACTATCAGAACAACCCAGAGGAACGAGGCCGAAGCTCTGCTCCCGAGTCCAAACATGCCACCGGTGCGCACGACAATTCCAGTGCCTTTTGGTATGGACAGAGATTTCAACGCAAAAACTCCGAAGAACAACGTTAGGAATAATAGCACAAAGGTGTCGCCTTCCATTTCTATTATTTAGGGTTTTGCAAGAAGAATTCTTATGGAATTGATCGATGTAGTAATTGTGAGGAGTACTGAGCGTGCATTTGTAGATGCTTTAGGAAACTCCGAATCCTAGTACTGACCGGATTTCCGTTTTTTCCTTTTCAATTTGGGTTCAAGATTAACCGACTTAAAAGTTTAGGAAACTTTTAGATACTATGTAAAAGAACCTTGTTTAATTGAATTTATTTGTATTCTTTGTTTTTTCCTTATCTTTATTTTTAATCCAAGTTTTTCATTTTATTTTTTGAAAAAAATTTGTGTCATTTGATATAATGTCAATGTTTAGAAATAGGGAGTATTTAAAATTAACTACATACTCTCTTTGTTCCAGCCTAAATTACTCAATTGGTACTCTAACACCATTTATTATCAAATTTTTACCGCATATTTGAATCGATTTATGAGCAATAATATTATCGTATGTGATATTGTTGAATTCGTTTTACTCCCTATGTCCCTTTATTATTGTCTCATTTACCATATTGGGTGTCCCTAATATACTGTCTTACTTCTCTTTTTTTTCCGTTTTTGGCAAAGAAGGCTGAATGAAATACTCTACTTTGCTATGTGAGTCAATAATATCAAGCTTGA
>JAULKM010025885.1:0-13923 GCA_032355605.1 Rubia tinctorum | reverse complement strand
TCACAACAAGTAGTAAAAAGTGTTGAATAGGTTAATTGTCAATGATAGATAGAAGGCTTGGAAGTATAAGTCAATTGACCCCAAGACTCCGTAATCCTCGTTTAATCCCGTTTTAGTAATCGTATGCTTTGGTAGTTTAACTCGTCTTTAAATTGTTAATTTAGAAAACCAAACCCCCCCTTTTTTATGCGCTTTTATATATATATATATATATATGTGTGTGTGTGTGTGTGTGTGTCTATTTATCTAGCGTAGTTTTTACCATTTTATGAGCAAACACTTGAGAATATCCCCGTCTATGTGGACGATCCCGACTACGATCCCGACTTGCCATACTATCTACTTAATCGTATTTAGTAAGAAAAATGGCTTAAAAATAGTATCTTTGAGAGGTACGGCGATAACCTTTCAGGCTTAAACATATCAAGAATAAATTAAACCAAGAACAATGAATAACACATAAGAATCAATTATAAAACAATTAGGCCTCACTAATGTTTGTTATTTAATGCCGATATATAAATTAACTACTCATAATAATTAAACTAAACAAATACATAATATACATGATTAACAAAAATAATAAATATAACGAAATAAAATCACCAAACCGTGACGAAATGATGCTAACTCAATTCTTGCATGCACGCTGAAATCAACGTCAGCATGTCAATGTGATAAATCCAATCCAAAGATCCCAATAATTAACATCAGCCGCTGGAAAGAATGAACTAAACCTAAAAAAAACTAATATAATATTATTACTAACTACTCCTAAATTATGTACATATGTGTTTTTCTCACAAACCCTCCGGTATTATATATATACCATACGGTTGCCTAATTACACAAAACTGAATCCCAATCTAATTCAGACTCTTCTTCCGTAAAGAAAATAAATCAAGATATATTCTAACTCTAATTAACTAATTCCTAAAATAAAGGAATTTGAATTGAAAGACATAGTACAATTCTTATCAATATGGAAAATGAATATCTTTAATTTCTTCAAATCCATGTTTCTTCAATAATTCACGTTTTACCCCATAACTTCAGCAATATTGCTTTTGCCTCTCTTTCTTCATCCTTGGAATAATGTCTTATAACATGAGAACATATTCCATTGGAGCACATCGTCTCATTTAAAAATTGAACCTGGAAAACCCAGTGGGAAAAAACCGTTGGTTAAGAGAAAAATAGTACAATGTATAGCTCTCTCTCAATTCTTCATATTTAATTAATTCCTGCACCAAAAACACTTAACAGTGCAAATTATATCCCAACAAAATCATAATCATCCCACAAAATATGAACAAAATAGAACACACATCAGAGATTAAGTACATGACAGATTTAATTAGTGTAAGCCTACCTGCTTGACTCAACCATTTTTTCTTACAACTTAGAAACATTTTATCATATTTTTTTTCTTCTATTAGTGGTTGGAAATGTTACGGTGTGCCTTTTCCTAAATAAACTGGGAAGTCTAAGTAGGTAAAAATAAGGAAGCATGATTCATTCCTATTCCATTTTTAACTTCAAGGATCTGGGAATTAGTAGCAGATCTACTTAGGTAGAAATTTCTTTAGTTAAAATTAATCCTCTGTCCACTCACTTCTTCAAAAACTGAGAGAAATGCCTTTAGTCTAGTTAGTGTCAATGGTGTGGCTTAAAAAACAGGACTGTGTCATCAGCATAGCTAATGTGTGATGTGGGAATTGATCCATTTGGCAGTTGAAAGTGTCTTAACTTAGAGTTCTCAAACCAAAACTTTAAACTCCTTCTAACTGATTCAGAGAACAAATTAAAAAGAACACGGGAGAGTGGATCTCCCTGTTTGATGCCTCTCTGGGGTTGGAAAAAACCTACAGGTTTTCCATTGACAATGATAGAGAAAACAAATAGATGACATGTTTGACATAATGCATTGAACAAAGTTAGAGCAAAATCCAAATCTGACAAGTATAGCTGGAGAAAGGTCCACCTTACCTTGTCATAATCTTTAGTTAAGTCCAATTTAAAATGCGGTTAAAACTCCTACGTTTGTTATTTGAAAACCTTACAATTTCTTTCAAGTGAATTACATTATCTACAATCTCCTTTCCTCTCATGAAGGCTGATTGATTATCAGAGGTAAGCTTTGGCAAGAACTAAGTTATTCTAGTAACCAGCATTTTGGTAAAAAGCTTGTTAACAAAGTTAGTCAGACTTATAGGTCTATAGTATTAAAATGTGTTAGGGGTTCTAATTTTGGGGATTAAACAAATACATGAGTTGGATATGCCACTTGGGATTTCTTATGCTTGTCAAGAAATCTATTCCAACCTCTAGTAAATCCTCATCTATGGTTTCCTGGTTTGCTGTTATGAAACTGGATGTGTATCCATCAAGACCACGAGAGCTTTTGTTGTTCATGAAGTGGAGTATGGTTTTGATTTCTTCTAAATATGGTTCATCCATGAGTCTAAGATTATCCTATGGAGTTATGGCTTCAGGTACTTGTCTAAGGAAATGGTGTTGGAAATTATTGGTGGTTTGGTCAGAGTGAGGTTCTTCACTAAGGAGTTCTTTGTAGAAATGGATTGCCTCTTGTTTAATGTCGTTGGGGTTTTCTAGCCAGGTTCCATTTCTGTCTTTAATTTTAGCTATATTCTGCCTTACTCTTCTCTGTTTGACTGAGGCATGAAAAAACTTAATGTTTTCCTTCCCACGCCTCTGTCGTTTCTTTACTCCGATTAATAGCTTTAATCGCAAATCCTTGCACTCCAATCTCTGTCGTTCACCATCACTCTGATGAAACTTGTGACGTTCATTATTCCGATCTGATGGCCATTACCTCTTATTAGAGCTATTGTAACACTCAGTGGCGGAACCAGGAGCCCTGGCAAGGGGTGGCGTGACGGCCGGCAGGAAGCGGCAGATTAACGGAGCGTTGGTCGGCCATCGGTGGCGAGTGTCCGTCGGTCGGCGGTGGAAGACTCACAGATTTAGCAAGAAAATGGAGCTGAGGCAATTTGCTGGGTTTAAGTTAGGGTTTAACACTGAATTGGGCCGATTGGGTTTCAGCCCAATCGGCTCATATTTTTTGGCTGATAACACATCAAAACGATATCGGTTTTCTTATAAAAACGACATCGTTTTTCTTATAAAAACGACATCATTTTTCTTATCAAAACGACATCGTTTTTCTTATCAAAACAACGTTGTTTTGATGTGTTATCAGCCAAAAAAAATATGGGTCGATTGGGCTGAAACCCAATCGGCCCAATTCAGTGTTATAAACGAAACAAACTTGTTGTCCGGTCGTCTTCCACGGCCAGAATTCGGCCTTCCACCGGAATCGAAGGGGTGGCGGAAACCGGTGGCTGCCGGCGGCCCTAGCACTAATTTTCGGGCCGCCGGAACCTGGGAGTGGCGCCAGCACCCCCTCGCCACCCCCTGGTTCCGCCACTGGTAACACTTGTCTAGCAACACTTATTAAAATGTTACAATAACTTATAAAGTGTTACTTAAGGCTTTGAAAATTATTACCTAAATATTGAAAAGTGTTACGCTAAATCTAATGCAACATCACCTAAGGTAATACTTGTAAAAGTGTTGCAGTGTGTCCAACTTAACATTTTTAGCACTTAAAGCAACACTTTCAAAGTGTTACATTAGTCTTAGTTTGTAGTAGTGAGCCAATCACCGATCTCCAATTTGACCTACAAGAAGTTCAAATCCTCAATGAAGAAGAATTAATCGAAATCGAAATCAATGAAACTTCACGTAATCTATGCATTGGAGCAATTCAAACGATTAAATTTCAGTTTGATTCGAATGAAATTCAGTTCAAATCGATTAAATTTCACCTCGTAGAGATTATATTGTTACGATATATGCTCAACAATGTAAATACTGCAATTACAGGCCTTAATTTGTAGAAATGGACATGTATGGATGAAATCTCCGAAACTATAAATGTGTAAATTCAACTGCTATGAACATGTAAAAGACATGTGGTGAATATTAGCAAAACGAACTAAATGCTACTAAAAATTTTCATATAGAATGCATTTGTTACCTTAAAATATGTGATGTTTGTATTAAAACATGCATTTGATTCAAAACTATAAATATGAATTATAAAACTTTTCCAAAAGGTAGTGTATACATTAGGTTATGAATCGTTCCTCTTTTCCTAAAACATGTATAATTATCTTACAACTAGGATTTCTTATAGTATATAGAACTAGTGTATATTGAAGAACTAACCACTTCAAAGACAAATGTCAATGAACAATATGTGAAAAGTAGCCAAACCAACTCAATAATAACATGTGCACCAAAGGTATTTGATCTAGCCCCAGTAAAGACAAAAGATATGATTTTTTTAGTCGTCGCTGAATCCAATTAGTTTGAAATTAGGTTGAAGTAAGGTTTTGAAAAGAAAAGGTCAAAGCCACGAGAGAAGACCACTGAATTTGGCACAACAACAACTATTGTAAAGCCAATATAAAAGTCGTATTACATTCCTTACACATTGTATTTATTAACTTTAATACTCTATTTGTTTGAGATAAGTTTAGTTAATTGTATTAATCAATTGAGTAATGTTACATAGATAAAATCGATGTTGTATAAATTGACTTACAACTAGAACTTCTTAACCTACATCTTGTATTTATTTTACATAATTTTATTACCATGAAATAGGCAACACCATATCCTACATTAGAAAATTTATTGCTTGACTTAAGACTAGATTTTCATAATCTATATGTTACATATGTTTCAAATAATTTCAGTTAGGTGAAATAGTCAACTGCATATATCATAGATTGGAAAACAATACTTTTTGACTTATAACTAGAATTTCTTAACCGAAATCATGAATTTGTTTCCTATAAATTCACTAGTTTAAGAAATTTGAATGGGTAACATAATTAAAAACCGCTATTAACATACACATTGAATTTGTTAGACTAAATCATGCATTTATTTCATATAACACTTAAGCCAAAACAGAACCTGAGTACATCTTCATTCCTTCATAAAATCATTCAAACACAATAAAATGCAAGTTAAACAAAACTAATCATGCACCAATCAATCATAAAGTAATATGATTACAATGCAAAAATTAAAAATCCTCTGAAACTGAACCAAAACATTTATAGCACCTTCAAACAATTTTTCCAATGTCAAACAGATGGATCATCCATTTCCTCAACCCCAATAAAAAATGTAGGAAGAGAGGAACAATTTTTCCCATAAAGTCTTCAACTATCATATCAATTAACTCGTGACTCCTTGTGTCATCCATCACTTCCGGCATAGTTATCACATGATCTGAATCATCATTTGTATCCCTTGGTTGCACAAGTGGACTCGCATTGGTTTTTTCAAGATTTAGTACAAAGTTGCGCGTCATAACTTTCATATCTCGTTTGAACACAAGATGCTCCTTATGAACAGTCTGAAATAAATTGATGAACAAAAGATTATGTAACAATTTTTTTATAAAAACTACAAAAAAATCCAAAAACAAGATATATGCTAATTGCATTGTTTATATTACGACGTATATGTTTAGAAACAATATGCATTTTTAAAAGTAAGAATTGCGTAATCCAAAAACTTGAAAAAAATAATCGATAACTTATATTAGTAGCATATTTATCAATAGCCTCTCGTTGGACATCAAACCAGTAGAAATGGAATACAAAATGAATCCTAGCTACTGAACGAGGCCGTCACCACCAACAGTAGGTGCACAAAGTCTCTCAGATTCAACAGTTCAATTTTCGTTTAGCCCATTATCTTTGCTCAATGTATAACACTCATCCTCAATCATCACTTCTCTCTTATAGCCCATCATCTCAAGTAACTGAGCCCTTTTGAACAAACTCTGACTAGTCTTGTGCATATGAAAAGGTGCTCTAGTGGAGTCTCACTGGCCTCTAAAAGGATACCTATAAAACAACTGCAGCAATAACATAAAGACAATACCATTGACTGAAGAAACACTCTTCGTTCCAGAGCTAAAATTCCTATCACCTTCCCCTAGAAGCTCTATCACATGACTACGACAACCAATATTCTAAATTGAGCCTACATTTTCTAATGCACCAACAAGTTTCATATCAACAATATTTCTACTAGTTAGAGCAATAAAATTACACATACAATACATCAAAAAAAATCTTCAAAACATAACACCGCCCCCAGTCAATTTCTTAAATTCATCTAACAGTGTCACATATGAGATATTACTAATATTATCAGTTTTCATCTCAAAATTTTGCCTCTCTCTTATCTTAACATCCTTGGACACACCCGTACAATTATTTTTCACAAGCTTCAAAAAACCTCCAAGAACCCCCGGAATGCGGAATATATCAAACAAATCGTTAAGGCTAATAATATACTTGTGTTGAGCCACTTCTTGCACATAGCCAACATTATCAAAACTATCCACCAGCCAAGGAATCATCCCTTTACACATAGACGCAATCTGTAAATCAAGAAGCACACCAAAAATGATATCTTTAACATCATGTTGCTGTTGTGGAGTTAAACAATACATCAAACCATTCAATTTTACAAGAGAGCAACTTGTAGCTAATTTCTTCACAATGCTAGAATCAAATCGAAATATGTAGAGGTTAAACACTAACATATGCAACATATAAGTAAAGAAATAGAGTTTGTAATTAAAGATAAACAAACAACAATAAAAGGAAGCCAACAATCACATGCAATACAAATAACAACTATACTATGAATGCTAACTTATGTAACATATAAGTAAACAAATTCAGATCTAATTATAAATGACACCAGTAGTCACACACAATATTACTAATTACTACACACTGAAGTTTAACTTATGCAACACATAAGTAAAACAATACATATTATTACATAGAACTGAATTTTAAAATTTTAAAGCACAAAAAACTTACGTGTTGCCTTTATCTTCAACAAGTTGGACAAATTACTTCTTCACCTAATTGCATTGCTATTTTCCAATGCCAACTTCATTTGCCCCTTGGTAACTATCAGAATAAATAAGTTATTGACTAGCATAAGAGTTATATTAGAACTAGTCTACCTCTATGCTTTGTACTCTCTATGTATTCTCTTCATGGTGAATGATAATCATTACGGGAAAACATTCTTTCATGGTATCAGAGCACGTTCTAATCCTAAATCCTAAACCCTAATTTTTTTCCCATCTCCCTCCCCCTCTTTTTCCGGCGACTTGAACCTCCTGATTTCGGCCAACTATCGGCACCTCTGGCAGCTTTTCCGACAACTTCGGTAGTTTGTTTCCCGACATCTCTCTCTCTCTCTCTCTCTCTCCAGTTTCCTCATCTTCATTGGTCGGCTTCTGTTCTTCAACCCAGTGGCTACCGTCATTTCCCATTGGTGTTCAATTCCGGTCTTCAGCGGCGGTCTTTCATCGCCAGTCTTCAGTGGCGACTAAAGCCGTTCTCCTCAAGGTCTCCGGTCGAAGACGTTCTCTTCAGCGACTTGTCTCGACCTCTCCGGCCTGTTGTTCGGCCGGTTAATTCTCCGGCTGCAATTCTCATGCGTCAACCGTACAGGTTTATATTTGGGGCATCTAGCAAAGCGCGTGAGTCCACGTGCTCCAAGGCATACTCGCGTGTCCCGGTACGTGCACGTGAAATCACCCGCCAACCGTATGCCCTATATGTAAATTTCACGCACTAGATTTTCTGAGCGCATCTTTACACGCGGCCGTGTTTTTTTTTGGAAAATTGTTGGGCTGATTTTTCATTTGCTCTTTGTTCTATAGCTCATTTTGGTTCTCGTCGGTGTGATATTTTGAGTCGTACATGCCTGTCTCATTATCGCCGTTACGATGAGTCCAAGTGGATTATAAATTCGGGCACCACAAAACACATGGCATCGTCCTCTGCTACTGTTGATCATGTCACACCTTGTCATGGTTCTTCCAGCGTGTATGTTGGTAATGGTTCTCAACTCCCTATTAGTCATGTTGGTGATTCTAGGATTTATAAATCCTTGTCTCTTTATGACGTGCTTATTATGCCTGATATCACTAAAAATTTGCTCTCGATTAGCAAATTAACTTGGGATTTAAATGTTGTTGTCTGCTTTCTTGATCACTCAATTATTCGGCATAAAATTACTAGTGAAATCTTGGGTCACGGTCATAGTGAACATTGACTTTATGTTTTAGACTATGGTGCATCTGCTTCACTGTCTACTGTAGAGTCTTATAAGTCGTGTTCGTCTTTTGAAATCTGGCATGCTCGACTTGGTCATGTACCGCATTCCATTATTTCTGGTTTGCGAGTTTCTGGATCTTTATCTGTCGCATCAATTTTGCCGAAACCTACCCTTTGTGATGCATGTGAAAAGGCTAAAGGGAAGCGTTTATCTTTTCATTCAAATGATAAACGTGCTGGTAGGGTACTTGATCTGGTTCACTGTGACTTATGGGGGCCCTCTCCTATTTTATCTGCTGATGGTTTCTCCTACTATGCTATTTTCATTGATGATTATTCTCGGCTCTCGTGGTTTTATCCAATGGGCCGCAAGTCTGATTTCTGGGATGTTTATCGCCAATTTGAAGCTTTTGTGGAGAACCAGTTCTCGTCCACCATTAAGGTGTTTCAGAGTGATGGACGGACTGCGTTCGTAAATAGTAGCTTACGCTCTCACTTTCAGACAAAGGGCATTTATTATCAGATTTCTTGCCCATATACTCCGGAGCAGAATGGTCGGGCTGAGCGCAAGCACTACCACATTACTGAGATGGGTTTGTCTATGTTGTATCACTCTTATGTCCCTCTCTCCCACTGGCCTAATGCTTTTGCTGCAACAGCTTATACCATCAGTCGGTTGCCTACTCCTGTTCTTGGCGGACGATCATCATATGAGGTTCTTAATGGTCGGGTACCTATATATACCAATTTGCATGCCTTTGGTTGTCAGGTCTTCCCGTTCGTTTGCCCATTTTCCAACCACAATTTGTCTCCTCAGAGTATTCCGTGTGTTTTTATTAGCTACAACTCGCAGTATAAAGGTTTTTGATGCCTTGATCGCACTACTAGCAGAACCTATGTCACTCAACATGCTCGTTTTGATGAGACATGATTTCCATTCGCCCTATCCATTCATTCGGCCAACGGTTCTCCACCTTCCGTGTTAGATGTTTCTGCCTTTGTTGATCCTGATCCTGATGCAGCACTTGATTTGCCTCCAGTTGTTCCTGTGCCAACTATTGCCCCTTGCTCCATTTGTTCTACAGATCCGCCACCATCACCACAACATGCATCTTCTGCCTCTCAGCCGGTCAATCCACCTACTCAGTCTTCACCCAGATCGGCTGCTTCTTCACCAGCCTCCTCGGTCGGTTCAACTCCTCCAGCCTCTCCTCTGGTCTCTACTCCTCAAACTCGTACTCATCGCATGGTCACTCGATCAGCAACTAGAGCTGTTCAGCGCAAAGATTATTTAGATATTATCGCTTATGGTCTTACTGCTGCCTTGCTTGCTCAGTCTAAGCCGACGGATTATCACTCTGCTCTTCCGGATCCATCTTGGGTTACTACCATAGATGACAAGATGGTGGCTCTCCGTGGTCAACACACTTGGGATTTGTTGCCTCGCCCTTCAGACGCTAACATTGTTGGCTCCAAATGGGTTTATCGGCTGAAGTATCGACTAGATGGTACTGTTGAGTGTCATAAGGCCGGACTTGTTGAGCAAGGTTTCTCACAGATTCCGGGTTTTGATTTTGATCACACTTTCAGTCCAGTAGTCAAGGCCTCCACTGTTCAGACGGTTCTTGCCATTGCCACTATGCGTTCCTGACCGCTGCATCAGCTAGATGTCAAGAACGCCTTTCTCAATGGTGTTCTCGATGCTCCGTTCTTTATGAAGTAACCAATTGGTTACAGGGATCTCGTTCATCCAAATTATATTTTTGCTTGCGAAAGGCCATTTATGGACTTAAGCAAGCTCCTTGTGCATGGTTCCAACGTTTCAACACTTATTTGACACAACTTGGTTTTCAGTGCAGCTCTGCCGACACATTATTGTTCGTTATTTTGAGGGTTTCCTCGTTGCTTTATTTTCTGGCGTATGTTGATGACATCATTCTCACAGGGAACGACTCGACTCTCCTTCACCAGTTTATTGATCGGACGCATCATGAGTTTGCGATTAAGGACCTTGGCGCTCTTCATTACTTTCTTGGCCTTGAAATTTCCCCTACTTCATCAGGTTTACTTCTTGGTCAGGAAAAGTATGCTCGGGACATTCTGACTCGTGCATGGATGTCCGATGCTTCACCGGTGTCTACACCTTTTGTGTCAGGTACTCAGTTGCATAGTTCTACTAGCCCTCCCTTCCGAAATCCATCTTTGTATTGTTCTTTGGTTAGAGCCCTTCAGTACTTGACCATCACTCGTCCATACTTGGCCTTCTTGGTCAACACAGTCAGTTAGTATCTTCAGGACCCTAGAGGCGATCATTTTGCTGCAGTTACACGGATTATATGCTATGTTCGAGGTACACTTCATTTTCGTCTCACCTTTTGTTTTGCCAATTCTCCTGAGGTGTTGAGGTATTATGATACCGACTGGGCTCGCTGTCCAGAGACTCGTGGATATGCTGTTTTCCTTGGCAGGAATCTTGTTTCCTGGAGTGCCAAGAAATAGCCCACTGTTTCTCGATCCAGCACTAAGTCTGAGTACCGAGCTCTGGACAACACCGCTTCAAAGGTTGTTTGGCTCACTTACTTGCTTCATGACCTTTGATTTCATTTGTCCGGTTCTCCGTTGCTGTAATGTGACAACAGTAGCGCTATCTTCTTAGCTCAAAATCCAGTGGCTCACAAGCGGGCGAAGCATATCGACATCGACTATCCCTTTGTTTGAGAGTTAGTGGCCTCCGGCAAGTTGCAAGTTGCGCACATACCTACTTCTCTTCAGATAGTGGATATCTTCTCCAAGGGCTCTCTCGTCTGCTATTCGAGTTCTTTAGATCCAAGCTGTGTGTCAGCGAACATCCGATGCTTCGCTTGAGGGGGTTGTCAGAATAAATCAGTTAGATGATTAGATTTGATTTTATCTTATTGACTAGCACAAGAGTTATATTAGAACTAGTATACCTTTATGCTTTGTACTCTCTATTTATTCTCTTCATGGTGAATGATAATCATTACGGGAAAACATTATTTCAGTAACTCTCCGCAACCAATCCTTTTTTCTTTTCTGGAGGATAAAGGTCCCTCGGATCCTCACACTTTCTCTTGCTTTGATTAATTCTCTCCTCTTGCTTTTTTATCTTTATATTTCTTATTCATCTTTTTCTTCCTCCGTCCATCGAATGATGGATACTTGGTCTTCTTTGACATTTTCTTGTGTTCATGGGGGACCTTTTCTTATCTTTATCCATACCTACCTTATTATTATTATTATTATTATTATTAGACTCATTTTCATAAAAACATTATAAGGTTCAGGAACTTCATCTCGAACCTCAACTTCATCAACAACATTATCAGGTTCAGGAAATTCATCCGGACCCTTTGGTTCATCAACATAAATACCAGGCTCATGAACTTCACCTACAACATTATCAGGTTTGGGAACTTCATCATTAACATCAACTTCATTATTAATAGATTTAGGAACTTCATCTTGAATCCAATTTTATCAAAATTCGTATTATCTTAAGGAACTTCCTCCCCGTTCTCATTTTCAGCAATTTGCAGGTGAACCTCATCTTCTTGCATGCTATCATTTACATGCACATATCCTCGACGTTTTCTTCATGGACCTTAACACCACCTAAACCATCATTTTCAGCACCTAGAGCCTTGCTACTTTAACCAACTACATCAGTTGTGATTGTACCTAGTAAACAATCCAAAAGCAATTGACGAGCATATCATTCTAACATATACAAATATTTAAATAAATAAATGCAGTACCTAGGTAATAAAATACACTAAAAACTAATAGAACACCTGCAACATCCAAGGGTTTGCTGCTTAACCGTCAACCCGTGTAGCACCTGTACATTCACAGAACCCAACTTCCTTCAAACCTGCATCATTGACAAATTGACAATCTTTTCACTAGCATTTAAAATGCTTCTCAACAATGAATTATAATCAAACGAACCTTCTTGTCATTCAACTGAATCTTTGAAAGATTGAAATGGCTCATCCTCACCATCCTTCCTCTTATGTACAATAACTTTCACAATTCTCTTTTTAGGCTTAGGTACATCATAAATGTGCTTAGGAACCTTTGTAGTTTGCATCCATGAATCCTCGCTGAACAGGGAGCCATTTCAACATCTATACCATAAACACACACACAAAAAGCATATATACATAAGAAAGAAATCAGAAAAAAATAACTTTAAAACACAAATTATGTCAAAAAAAACCCACCTCCAACAACAACAATTCTTGAATCTTTTTAACATTTTCTTACAAAAGAACCACTTCCTTAGGCAACTCCGATTTGCATGATTTTTTTCAATAAAAGTGGCACATCTACAAAAACCGCATAAGTCCAGTTTACAAAAATATTACATTAATAATAAAATAAATCTAAAAACAAAACAAAAAAAGTCACCTTTAAGATGTTCATGATCCTCAAAAGCTATCACTACTTCATGTTTAGATGGAGTTCATGCCAAAAGTCACACACACTTTGAGTCCTAACAAATGCAGCGTGTAACTAAACAAATGCAGTTCCTAATTTAAAATGAAAAATCAGCAACAAATTAAAACCAAAAGTCATATACAGACTAACTAGTGCACACTGAATACTAAGAAATGCAACATATAACTAATTAAACAAATGCAATTCCTAATTCTAAATGAACAATAAAAAACAAATGAAAGTGAAAAGTCATAAACAGTACAATTAAGAAGTGCACACACGATACTTTAAAATACAACATATAAGTAAACAATTGCAATTCCTAATTCCAAAGTAACAATCAACAACAAAAGAAAATAAAGAGTCATACGATGTACAACTAACAGATGCACACTAAATACTAGCAAATGCAACATGTAACGAAACAAATGTAGTTCCTAATTCAAAATGAATAATCAACAACCGATGAAAATAAAAGGTCACACGTATTACAACTAACTATTACACAATAAATACTAACAAATGCTACATAAAACTAAACGAATGCTTATTAGATCATCAATTTCACACAAATGTAGAGCTTAATTTACTTTTATATCATTTAAACTATGTACTGGTGTGTCCATTTTATATAGTTATTTTAGGATCTTTTGTACTTATTTTGGTAGACTTTTATACTTTGGATACTCTATTTTACCGTGAATTCCTATTATTAGAGTTGAGAGCGATGTTATCGCTTTTGTCACTTGTACTAAGAATTCCGTGAGACGAGATAATTGTTGAAGAATTGAAGACCTTGAAGACTCCATTTTGAAGACTATGGAGACTTTTGAAGACCTGGAGAAAGGAAAAAGAGGAGACTACATGAAGACCAAAGAGATTAAATCACTTAAGGGCAGAGTACTCTGGCCGTCGTGAGTCACGACGGATGTGTCACGAGTCGCGACGGCCACATGCCCAGATTTACTTTTTGGAATTTTTGTATTATAAATACTTATTACTTTTTCTCTTCTTCCCCAACTATTTTCTCCCGATTTCCACTGCGGAAAACCCTAGATTTCTTCCATTTTCTACCCTATTTTCATCTTGAATTCATGTTTGATTTTCTTTTGTTAATTAGTATGTACTCTGGTAGCTAAACATAACCTTGGGAGTAATTTATTAGGCTTTCAGACTCATGTCTCGAGACTTGTTTATAAGCTATTTAATGCTTTATCTATTGTGCATTTATTGTGTTGAAATGGGTTGTTGAATTCATTTA
>JAULKM010025868.1:0-13924 GCA_032355605.1 Rubia tinctorum | reverse complement strand
CGGTGGCAAGAGTGCCCTTGTGTCGAAAGTCTGTCTGACCAAGGTGGTTGTCAGGTGGCGTGTCCCGCAGGTGTGGCAGTGGTGCAAGATGGTCCGCACGAGGATGAAGGATACCGTTGTGTGGTCCTTGGTTTGAGGGGGAAATTGTTGGGTGTGTTCAACCCAAGTCCCACATTGGAAGTTGAGAGAGTGTTAGTTCCCTATATATAAGTTTGAGTCCCACCACATTAGTATGAGACCTTTTGGGGTTGGACCCAATAAAACCATGCGGGCTTGTCCCAAAGCGGACAATATCATACTAATGTTGGTTGTGATGGCTTTGACAGTCCCAACAATAACAAGATCATAAGAATATTAGGCCTATCATGATTATATCACAAGTACTGGTAACATGATTCCATTTTTGTTGCAAACTGAACCATGTGGGAAGGACCGAGACACATGTATATCTGAAGAAGTAAAAAGCTCAGCGGGACTTAATTGGAAAGGTACGGCGAAATGCTTTCGCAGATGCGAAATGACAACTTCCATTAATAGAAAAGCAAAGCAGCGTACAATCTTATAACTAATTAGAGAAAATCTAACCTTCACACACATTACAACTGCTTAAAAAAAAGGAAACTCGCATCAAACAGCCAACTCCGACTTCCTTTATTAATTACGTCTTCCTGCACATTTGGAACAGTAGACGTTAATTAGTCCCATTCATTCTTTTAGCGCATTTCAATAAGTACTATTATTTCGCACATACAATACGCATGTACTTAGCAATCACAATCAAGTTAACATAATGCACCGGGTAATATAAAATGCACAAAATATACAGATAATACGGTGGTGATACCATATAATTTGCTTAATTAGTCATTATTGTTGAAAAACAATATCAACAAAAAATTGAGCTAGTAATAATGATTTTCTCACCTCAAATCCGATGGGATTTTGCGGTTTTCTTGAATCATAGTTAAACCTAGAGCATGTGAGGGTAAAAATGAGGCCTAATCTTCACTTTTTCATGAGCGTTGACTTCGCCGGTCCGAGGGTTGACAAGCATGAATCCAACAGCTTCAGCGGGAAGAGGAGGGGGAGAGCTGGATGTCGGGTTTGCCGGAGAATCGAAGCCGAAGGGGAAGACGAGATCAGGTAATTTGTGTTGCTGGGAGCAGACGAGGAGATTCCGGAGGCAAGTTTTAGCTCTGGTTCTTTCTCGAGCTCTTTCTCTCGCTCCTGCCCTCCTCAGCTGATCCTCTGCAACCTTATCAACCAAAACTGCACCGCTCTTTCGCTTCCTCTTTCTCACCCAAGTGTTCCTCTTTCTGGGCTCATCGCCTTCAGCTTCTGAGGAAGAGCACAGCTGGCACATCGCGCTGTCGTAGCTGTCGATCTTCTTGATCCGAAGGAGCTCTTCAATGGCGGCTTTCGAGCTCGTGAGGAGCCAGTCGAGAGTGAGGCTGGCTTTGTCAAAACCTAGCAAATCCTGGAGCCCGAAAAACTTCTTGGAAATGTCTATGGAGAGCCGAACCCTTCTGTCTCTGGGACCTTTGGCGGTGAAAATCTTGCTGTGGCGCTCCTTTTTTACTGATTTCTGCCTCCTCGGCCGGCTCCGAGGAATCGAGGTTTCAGGGGCGTTGTCGGTGCTGTCGGGAACACGAGTAGAATGGCAATAAGCGAGCAGATCTTCTTCGTGTTGGGAGAATGTGGAAGATAGGTTCTCATTGAGGCAGTTTGAAGAGGGTGGAGAAGGAGAAGAAGTGGAAGGGTACCAGTTCATATATGGTGAGACCTGTGGAAAAGGTGAAATGCCATTGTTGGAAGAGAACATTTTGGGGCTGAGTGTGTGAGCTACCGATAACAATGGCTAACGAGCGTATCCTTATTATTCAATGCTCCGTCGACCTCTCAAAACCTTGTATAAATAATATCTGAGGTCTTTCGTCCACTTGAACTCTGATACCTACTTGACTCATTTGTCAAGTATGTGTCACTTTATCATTTTAAATGTTCACTGGGGTTAAAATGTTTTCATCATTGAACTTGGTAACGTATCTAGTCTCCCATAGTAGTTAATTTTTTTCACAATTATGCATAAAAAAGAGGAAATATTGGTCTAGGGTTAGGGTTAGAATTGGGTTAGAATTGGGTAGGGCACTATTCCGGGCGTAGAAGAACTATTATTGTAGTTGATTTGGCAGGAGCAAAAAGGTGCTTTGTGATCCATTTGTCCATTGTTTGACATCGGTCAAAATGTTTGCCGGGTGGAAAATTATACTACTACGCTTGTTTTGGGTTGGGTAAGAATCATTTGGTATGTCACGTCTCTCCATAATACTCAAAAGCCACAGTAAAAGTGGTGAAATAACAAGGACCACCCACTGAATTAGTAGGGCCTCTTTTTTTTTTTTGGCAAAATTGATACTGTTAATCTTAAATTTGAAATGCTACCCATTATAAATTCCACTTTTATAAAATATAAATTCCGTTATAAATTTTCTTTTATATTAGTCTATATTCACACTTGACATGCTGAGCAAAATATGTACTACCTCTGTTTTATTAGATGTGTCACATTAGCTTTATGTGTTTTGATTTAGGTGAATGAAATGAGTAGATGGAATTGAATTTAGAAAGAAAAAAGATAGAATGAGTGGGTGGGTGAAAATGAAGGAATCTTACTAAAAAAAGAAAAGTCTATAAAATTCAAAAAAATCAAAAAAGGAAATGTGTCACCTCCAATGAAACAGAAGGAGTAATGCTCTATGGAAAAAAACACTTGACATGCTGAGGTATTGATGCCAAACAGAATAATGAGAGTATTTTAGGAATTCAAACCTTTTAAAAATTAAATTAAAGTATTGTCTTAATCAAAGACGTTTTCCCATTAAATTATGAAATAATCACTTCATTTTTAAACTTAATTACTACTGTACTGTTTAATTTGTACAATGTTTTTTATGTACTAACACATATTGTACTTTTAAAAAAAGTATTTCTTGTATTTCAATATTTAAATATAGCTTATTATGTTAATAATTTAAAATGTATAATATTTAAATTAAGAAGTACAAGATTAAGTTTTAGGAAATGCGATGTTTTTAAAACTTATACAATAATCACTGTATTTTGAAAATTAAACAGTATATTCATTAATTTAATATTTTACATTATAAGCTACATGCAATAACACATTGAGTCCGTCTTTTGAGAGACGATATTTCCATAAATTAAAATCAAGGTTTAAACTGCGAATTAGAAGAAATCAAGATAAAAAAATTTGGTTGCATTAATCGGGTCATAGATTTAAAACTATTGCACGTTGCATGATAAATTTTTAATATTGAAACTAAAATCTTTTACCTTTCTATAATTCTAATTCAACCCCGTCTTTCCATATGCTTATGAAAATGCGATATTTTCCAAAACTTTGCCTAAGACATGTGTGAATGTAAAAATAAATAAAAAATATATTGTATAAAAAATATATACTACCTCCATTTCGTTGGATGTGGCACTATAGGTTTAGGTGTTTGGATTTAGGTGAAAGAAATGTGTGGATGAAATTGAATTCAAAAAGGAAAAAAATAAAATGAGTGGATGAAATTGGAAGAATTTTGTCATAAAGGGAAAGTGTGTCAAATTCACAAAAATAACCAAAAAAAAAGAAAGTGTGCCACATCCCATGGTAATATTTAAGTTTAAAACTACAGTATTTAAATTTAAACAAAATATAATATTTAATTTAAAATAATTATAGTAATATTTAATTTAAAAAGTACATGTTGCTTCCAAACTTTAAGAAAACCCATTGTTTATGAAACCGACCATGTGCAATGGTGAGACGGAACTAATCCGACTCAATTCATTAAATAATCATAATCTCTCTTCCACATCATCATTGATCCCACAATTAAATCATCCTTTTTTTCTTCCCACAGTCGTTGAGACATTTCTAAGTTCACTCCATGGACCCCACTAAATTCTCTCTATCATACTCATTAATTTTACATTTAATTTATATAAATTTAACTAACAAAATAAATTCAAATTTGAAATTTAATAATACATTTGTAATATATGAATTTCATTTTTTTCAAAAATTAATTTCAAATTTTAAAATTTATTTTATAAACCATAATTAAAAGGAACTATATATATTTCTTTAAAGAATGTAATTTTGTTTTTAAAATGACCAAAATTTAATTTATATTTTGAAAAATACAAATAGAAGTTCATAAGAATTTTTTAGATTTTTGTAGGATTTTTAAATAGCCAAACAAAAAAATCAGATTTTTTTATAAAAAAACAAAAGAAAGAAGAGGGGACAAGGGGTGCCACGTAGTCCAACCACAGGGTGCCACGTGGCACCCAGATTAATTTAATCATGCACAGCCAACGCCTTGGCCGCGCACATGGCTTGGCAAAAAAATGGTGTCAGCCCTCTGACAGAGCTCCGGTTCAAAAATTAATCCGGATCCATTCCCTTCTCCAAATTGAGCCCCATAGTGAAATTTTTTTGTCTCAATTTTTAATTGAGCCCAAAATTAAGCCCCATTGCACATGCTCAATGTGTAGTTAAAGAGTATCAGCATTTGGCAAGAGAAATTCTCTGACACACTTATATCTTTCCTATTGTTCAGTTCAGAAAAGGCTCGTACTCTGGGTACACAGATGTGCAGTGCATGAATCTGGAGGATTTGAATTTCGTTCAATGTGCTAAAATTTGCAAATCCTTATTGGCATTTGAAATTTTGATATTTTGAAAACTGAGAATTCAAGACGGAGTACACAATTTAGAATTTAGAATTTAGAATTTGGAGTGTGTCAAAACATTGAAATTGAGGGAGTATCTATCTCTTATATTTGAAAGTTTTAATGCCAAACTATGTTTCTAAAATTTCAAAATTCTTGTTTTATACCGTATAATAATTAAAGCAATTTCAACAAGTTCTCCTAAATTTATTTAAAATAGAAATCCGAAACTCATATTGACATATTCTCTATTTTTTTTGCTCCATCTCCAACTATCTATTTTGCATATTTTGACATTTAATTCACAATAATGATTACTTTGTTATTTAAATAAATACTTCATCCGTCCAATTTTAAAATTCACCTTTTGACTTTGACAAACCCTTAAAAATACTGTATATCCATACGGGCTGAATTAGAATTATAAAAGATAAAAGGAATTAGTTCAATACTAAAAATTTATTATGCAACATGCAATAGTTATAAGTTTATTACCCGATTAATGCAACCCAAAACTTTTATCATAATTTCTTCTGATTTGCAGTTTAAACTTTGGTCTTTCCATAACTTATGGAAAGACTGTGGAAAGACTGTCTTTCAAGAGACGGATTCTTTGACTTATAACAATTAACTTGAAAAATGTTTGATCCATAATATCCTTCATTAAGGATAATTAAAATTTGTGAAAATTTGATATTTTGAAAATGCATGTTGTAATGAATCTAACAATGTATCACACAATAGTATTTATACTTATATACAAATTCAATTTTACGGTCAAAGTTAAGAAGTTTTGGCTAGATGAATAGTTAAATTGCAGATTGAAATGAGACAGAGAGAGTACTTAGTTTTAATTCCTCTACAAAAAGAGAAATTCTGATCATGTTAGGTCAACTAACTATTAGACCAATCATAAAAAATATGATTCCAATAACTTTTAAAGTCAAATTAAATTTATTATATGTTGCAATACATTTTTAAAAAATCAAAGTTATGGGAACCTCGTTGCAATAATAAAAATAATTATAAAAGGAAACTATCTAATGACTAGTCTAAATAAAACAAGACATTGTGCTACAAATATATTTACTTGAAGACAATTAGGAAATGGCTAATATTATTGGTTCATTTGTAAAGAATAATTTTAAAAGATTTTTCTTTCTCTCTATCAATATAGAGAACCAAATATTCTCTTTTTATCAAAATCTCTATACTAGAGAATGAGATGGAGAATCTGATTATTGTTTTTTTAAATAGTCATTCAAAAATATTGAGAAAACCGCACAACAACAATTACAATAAGTGAAATTGACATCCAACATAACTAGCCTCTATAGACAACATATTGCAAGAATATCTAAACTATGGGTCAACCAGACCGATCACCTGTACAATTACAAATTTGAAATCCAATATAAAGTGTAACATTGCTCTCGGGATATTAACTCGCTTCCTGTGAAAATATGAGCACCATTTGGTAGAATGAAGCGTATCACACATCAATAGTAATGCGCCAAATAAGGATATTCTACAACTGCAACACCACCAGATCCAACAACAATCTATATTGTTTAAAGTGTAAACACCTTAAAAACACACATCTGACAGATCCAAATTAATAAAAACCTTGAGATGAAAACACAAACAGAAATATGAATACAAAGTCTGTACAAGCAGATCGAAAACAATCATTGACGTAAACAATTAAATCGAGATATCATAATGAGTACAGTGATCTAATTGATCAAGTCGAAAAATAAAATTAATTTGTGGAGATAAATTCCACACTTGTTCAATAACAAATATCAATTAAAAATATATTGTTGTTTTCCTATCTTCCTATGATTGGAAAGTGAGGAAAGGAAGATTGAAGAAAAAAAAGTAAGGTTCTTAGGGACAAAGATAGGAGGGTTGTGACAAGGAGAGGGAGTTATATGGAGAATATGTTGGAGTTATAATAGTGTATAGAATCTCTAAAATCAATCAAAATTTCCATTACAAAGAAGTTGCTGAACTTGAACTAAGACGAGGCTTTTTATAATTGATGTAATTAATGTGGTGATTTAATGTTTGTTTTTATTTATTACAATGAGTTTCATAACTTTGACAAACATTTAAAATATATTGAAATGTATAAATAATTATAATTTGACACTAAAAGTTATTGAAATGAGATTTTCCATAATTATTCTAACTATTATTCTGAGACGTTCTCGTAAGATTTAGGTTTGACTAATATAAGATTATAAACGGGACAAAATTACATTTGACGAAATTCATTCATTTTTAATTTATAATAAAATTAATTAATATTATAAGTATCATGTTAAGGAGAAACTCTCATGTTAAACCGACTAACAATCAGTTCAGGGATTAAAACAAAAATAACACGAGGTGGTGAATAGATATGGGGTATAACTTTTGTAATTATTTTATTTTCAGGATTTTTTTAAAGGTTCACAAAATTTTAGGGATCTTTCTACAAAAAAAAGTTTATAATCATTCTCTAATTCGTCTAATGGCGAAGAAAGGCCCTCAATAGAATCTATATAAACATCAACCCAGAACACTAACATCAACCATAAAACAGAAGCATGAATAAATTTTATTTTGAAAACGAAAAAACTTCATCATTGTTTATTTTATAAACGGATCAGACAAATATAACATTAAAAACTCATCAGAATACATGTAATTCTCAGCTAAAAAATTTGACATCAACATAATATCATTTATTCCAAAACTAGAACAAACACTTCATAAATCTTTCTAAATACACAAATATCATACAATCTAATTCTTCTACGTTTGACCTTTCCCATCAGTTGAACTTCACCCAACATCAGTTTGACTCAACGTTAGAAGATCAAATTAATGATGAAAATCTGAAACATTATCATTATTAGCTGATTAACACAGGAACTGGAACATCAACAAAAATAATCTCAACAAAATACATGTAACCATCAACTGAAATTGCATAAACATAAAAAAAATTGATATATATATATATATATGTATAACCATCAACTAAAATGCACTAAAGATCATTACTGTGATAAAATGTCATACATTGAAATTAAAATTACAGAAAATCTGCAGAAAAGGTGAAAAACTCTCTTTTGTATCTTCAACAATAAAAAAACACATTGTACATCAATAGTTCCGATCAAACAAAATCAAAACCCAACCAGATCACAATATAAAAATTATAATCTAAAAAACAACATAATAACCTTTGAAATCGATCGATTTCACATACATACATATATCAAGAAAATCTATAAAAAAAACTAGGGTAACAAAATTGAAAAGAAGAAGAAGTAAACAAACAGAGAGGATAAATCACGCGACCAAATATCATAAAGTTGAGCGAATCCTACAGTCAAGGTTGAAAAAATTGAAGAAAAATGGAATGAATCGAAGAAGAAGATGATGATGATGATGATTGACTCAGTCAGAAACATCAAAAAGAGATCCGCGATCACGAATATTGAAGAACAATTAAGTGTTGCAAGCACACACCCTAAGTTTTAGTTTTGGAGTCTACCAGAGAGAAAATATTCTCGAAAAATATTATTGTGGAAGATAAGATTTCAGAATAATACCAGAAGTCGCTAAGTACTATAATGAAACCTTGAAATTATAAAAAAAAAGGAAATTTCAAAATAATTCCGAAATAAAACAAAAATCGGAAAGCACTCAAAAGCAGTAGATTGCCGTTTTGAAGACTTAAATGAGTTCAAATGGCCAAAAACACTCTTGCCTAATTTAGACTTCGAACGCAAAAGTTATGCTCAAAACCGTGTCGGACCTTTGCGGCGATCCATCACTTCTTCAATGTTCTCCGTCATTCGCCCTACATCAATGATGATGAAGCGAGAAAAAACAGAGAAGAGAGATAAAAATGGCTTTAATTCATTTGATTAATAGTCATTCAAATTATTTTCATCTTTTAAAAAAACTTCATTCCAGTTACAAATTCTGTTCTTTACATAATGACCCCATCTAACAGTTAGTCGGTTTAAATTAAAACTTTGTGCATGTTAAGATATCTAAAAATATAATCTAAACTAAATAATAAATTTTAATTAAATGAATTAACTATTATCATTAAGAGAAAGTTTCTTGTTGGGTCGATTAACGATTAGATCAATCATTAAAAAATCCATTTCAATAACTTTTAGTGTCAAAATATAATTATTTATATAGTACGGCACATTTTAAAAGCTCTTTTTAGAAATGATAAGAATCTCATTGCAATATATAAAAATAAACATCAAATGATCATCCAATTAGTTACATCAATTATAAAATAACCTCGTCTTTCATCTAAAACAAATCTTTGTGTATGAATATTATTGACAATTCATTCATTTTTTTATTGTTCATGATTTGATTCATTATTTTACCCTTATAGCTATTAATGAGTTCAACTAAATTGACCGTGGATAATTATTATTTTTATAAAAGTATATCAAAAGATAGTTTAGTTATGTACCAGATGAAGTGTATGTATTTAAAGTTCATATTTTTTATAACGAGAGTTGGTCTCATGACAGGTAGTTTGTCTTTAAATTATAGATATTCCTCTATATTTTAAATCTATACACCGCATTTTATTTAACTAAAACTACTTTTTTGAATTTATATAAGAGCCCGTCTCTTGAAAAACGGCCTTTGATCCATGGAAAGACCAACGTCTAAAGTGCAAATTAGATGAAATGAAGATAAAAATTTTGGGTTGCATGAATCAGGTTATAAACTTTATAACTACTGCACGTTGCATAATATATTTTTAATATTGCAACTAAGACATTTTACCTTTTATGATTCTAATTAAACCCTGTCTTTTCATAAGCATATGGAAAGACGGTCTTTCTCAAAGCTTTGCATTTTATATAAAGTATATTTTAAAGTTAAATCTTGTACTCCTTCTGTCCAGTGGTTCTTGCAGTGGGAGAAAAAGGGAATGAAAATTATGTTATTGTAAAATTCCAACGTTACCCTTTCTTCATCTGCCACCCATCACCACAACTGCAACCACCCCTTCTGCTACCGATGTTACCACCATTGCACAACCACAAAGTTACCACCTCCTGCACAAAATTAAACCAGCCACCACACAACCATCGGCCAGAATGATAGAGATAAATCAAAACGTTCAATTAGGTAACAATTTTGGAAATCAAAACACTCAATTAAAACCTTCAATCGATTTCAGAAATTAAAACCCTCAACCCTCAAAATATTTCATTGAAAAATCTGAATGAGTATAAATCCTCTTGATTCCATCCGGATTGATATCGTCACTGTCGCTAGTTGCGGTTCATTTGCGTACGCTGAAGTTCTCCGTTAAGGAACAACCTCAGTGTTACATATCCATACACCGAGGAAAAAGAGAATGATGACTAGAGGGAGATGAGTTAGTGGTGGTGATAGAAGAGACGATGATAGAGGAGAATGAGGGTCGATGGTGACGAGGGAAGAAAATGAATTGGTGGTTACATGAGAACTTAATAAGGAAATAGAAATTTTTTCCTTTTAAAAAAAGGTTATATAGGTAGTCACATTATAGAATTAGTTTCCTTGTAAGTTATATTATACAGTAGGTGGTAATTTTATCATAGACTTTAGAATCCTATTTATGTTAGGCTTTAGTTTATATCCCTATACATTGTAATCATTATGATTGATGAGATGTGTCATTGATGAGATATCAGTACACCATTGGTTAATACTTTTTATATTTTACATGGAAACAGAGCTTTCATATTTTCTCATGGTATCAGAGCTGGTTCGATCTGGGACCCCTCTTAGTAATCTCAAGGTCAACGATCTTTAACTATATTCGCCGCTTAGCGCCAGGACAATTGTCCACCCTACGCCGCCGTGGTCATTAGCTAGTTAGTTTATTCTTCTATTTTTTTTATCTACTCCTATATTATTATTACTTTGGTCGTGTTCGTGATGAATACATTTTCACTAAAGTTGAATATTGTTCTACTGTCGCAGATGGTGATTCTACTACTGGAAATTAAATACTATTCTATCGATGTTGTTGTGTCCTTCTTGCCGCCATCGTCGCTCTTAGCTGCCACCATCGCCACAAGGATCTCTGTCGCTTGTCGTTGTTGCTTATCGATCGATCATGTTCTACCGCTTTTAATGAAGTTGAATATTATTGTACCGCTGCTATTACCGCTAATAAAATTGAGTATTGCTCTACTATTGCTAATGCTACTACTTCTATTTCTACTGTTGTTGCTGCTACTTCTACCGCTACTGAATTTAAATCCCATTCTATAAAGTTTCATTAGTTATCTTATAAGGTTAGTTTCCTTGTAGATTAGATAATAGATGGTAATTAATTTTATAAGGTAACTATCATTTAGGAGTCCGTCTTTTGAATGACGGACTTTCCATAAATTATGAAATGACCAATGCTTAAACTGCAAATTAGAAAAATATCAAAATAAAATTTTTGGGTTGCAGGTCATAAACTTATAACTACTGTAAGCTGCATAGGAAATTTTTAATATTGCAACTAAAATATTTTTACTTTTCTATAATTTTAATTCAATCTCATCTTTTTATATGATTATGAAAAGATGAATTTTTCCTAGATTTTGCCATCATTTATAACTTTTTCTTTAAAAAATGATTTCTATTTCGTTATAGGTGAACATTCACGTTTAATCTCTAAATACAATCAGGCGTTAGATGTTGATATCTTGTAGAAAAATTCATATTTTCCTAATACAATTAGATTCATGTCATACTTTCATAATTAGGCATTCGATTTCTAAAACTTTATGCCGATACCCGACAGGCTTCAAATTATGAGTGGTATCATCAAACAATTATTGCATAAACTAAGGATGAATAGAAACTTTGTATTCCCTCTCTTCTTCTAATTCTAATGTCAGTGTTACTTTTTTCTGACACGATTAACTAATGTAAGTTCACATTTTTGCAAAACATCTATACAATCGCCAAATTGAAATTATAAACATCAACTACAACAAACAATGTATCAACTGAAAATATTAAAACATCAACTACGACTAATAAAACATCAACATGATCGTCAAATTGAAAATCATAAACATAAACTACGACTCAAAAAAATCAATTGAAAATAAAATAAAATCAACAAAGGTTAAATCGTCAAATTAAATTTCAATTTCAAAACGTCAAACTGAAAATTATAAACATCAACTACGACTAGAAAAACATCAACTGAAAATCACAAAATTGTAAAATTAAATATCGATTTCGAAACGTCAAATTGAAACTCATAAACATCAACTACGACTAGAAAAACATCAACTGAAAATCACAAAATTGTCAAACTAAATATCAATATCAAAATGTCAAACTAAAAACCATAAACATCAACGACTACAAAAACATCAACTGAAAATAACAAAATTGTCAAATTAAATATCAATTTTAAAATGTCAAAATGAAAGTCATAAACATCACCTACGACTAGAAAACATCAACTGAAAATAGCAAAACATCAACAAAGTTTAAATTGTTAAATTAAATATCAATTTCAAAATGTTAAACTGAAAATCATAAACATCAATTACAACTAGACACTACTACAAATTAGAGGTATCATAATACTTTCCTTGCAACACTTAAAAATGTTAAAATAACTTATAAATTGTTAGTTAAACATTTGAAAAGTGTTACATAAAAATTAAAAAATATTACCCAAATTCAAAAAATGTTACATTAGATCTAATGTAAAATCACCTAAGGTAATACTTGCAAAAGTGTAGCAATAGATTAAAAGTGTTCAAAGTCTCAGAGATTTTCAATGAAAGTTGCCGCCATTGAAGAAGTTGAAGATGTATCCACTATGACCCTTAATGAACTAATGGGATCCTTGCAGACGTATAAGATGACCCTCGGACCACCCTCAAAGAAAGCACAAAAGGAGTTGGCTTTCAAAGTTTCCTCTTCGAAGACTGACCACGATGATGAAAGTGATGAGGCCATTGAAGATCTTGCATTGAGCACAAAAAACTTCTCAAGAATGTTGGAAAAAACGGTGAATACGAGATCTCAAGAGAAAACTGGTGAATGTGGAAATAGACCTCGTGCACAAGATTTTGGAAATAATAGTGGATCACGGTTTGAATGATCAAATCAATAGTTCCCAAGAAATCAGGGTGGTGAAGTAAAATAGTCTGAAAGAATTCAATGCAGAGAATGTGAAGGATATGGACACATCCAGGAGGAATGTGCTAATACACGGAAGAAGCAAGGACGGTCATATGTTACCTCATGGAGTGATGATGAAGAAGTGGAAGAAGAAGAGAAACTCACCAGTAACTATGTGTCATTCGGAGCAAAGACTCATGACATGATCAAAACAGGGTCATGTTCCAACACGGTAGACAAAAGAGAATGAGATTTTAATATTGCAACTAAAATTTTCATTTCTAACTAAATAATTAACGATAAGACAAAAGAGATGGAAGAAGTACCCTTCTATCCATCACAACCAAATTATCGCAATTCATTTTTTTTTGAAAGATTATAAAACAACTAAATTACATATTAACATTTTAATCTAGGAGCTAATTAGGAGACATCAACATTGAATTTATACGAACCGCCGCCTGAATCCATCACAATTTCACCATCATCAACCACCTGCGGGTTGAAAAACTCCATCATTGAATCTATACAAACCGCCACCTAAATTCATCACAGTCTCACCATCATTAACCACCTGCAAGTTGGGAAACAACAGCGGGGACCACCAACACGGTCCCATGACACTAGATAATCCTCATCAAGAAATTGTCCTAATATTCACAATTTTTTACGAAGGTGTATTTTATTTCTTGGATCTCTCAATCATAAATAGTGTGATTTTACCACTAAATCAGACTTATTTCACTTAACCACTGCAACATGCCCTACAAATTCTGGAATACGCTATTAATAGAAACAACACATGATCCAACCACTTAATTCCAATTAGCAGCGAAAATGTTGTCAACAAATTTGTTGGAGTGGTATAAATCAAATTGGCCTATAATGGAAGTAGTAGAACACACTATCCAACTACTTCATTCCAATTAGTGGTGTCAGTTCGGGTGATCGTGTCGGGTTCGGGTCGGGTTGGAAACGGTTCGTGTTAAAACAGGTCGGG
>JAULKM010025858.1:0-13925 GCA_032355605.1 Rubia tinctorum | reverse complement strand
AATCACACCATTCAATGCAGCAGCTCTAAGCTTCATTCTTGACCTTGTCATCGGACCAATCATGTTGCTTAGAGGATCATAAACATAACCCTTGAATGTTTGATCTAGACGTGGAATGTCCTCATTTATGGTGGTAGTCGTCCCTTGATCTCCATCAGGCACGGTCCGTGCAACCTCGTGCAAGGCGGGGTGTTCAACACAACATAACCTGTGCAGCCTCATACAGCGTGGGATGCAATGACTGACACGGCTTGTGCTGCCTCGTGCAAGACAGGCAGCACGAACCTGCATAGGCCGTGGGCTGGTCCTTGATCCATAACTTATAATTTGTGTGCCCCATGTTGTTTGACGTGGGTTGTCGGTTGGAAAAACTTTTTGATCAAAATTGGCATGGGCCATGCTATTTTTCACACCCCGTGGGCTGGTATTAACTTTTGGAACATGGAACGGCACGGACCGGGTAAAAGAGAGTGGCCAGTGCCCATACTTAGCGGTAGGGAGTGATTTTGAAGCATTGGTGTAGCATCCTGTACATCCCCCGTAAGAACCGTTGCACGACCCATGTAAATTTGCACGGGCCATGCTAGCCTCTTTGCATGGACCGTGCATGGTCTAAGTTTTCCTTTTGCATAGATCATACCTGCTGGCCGGATGGTTCGACTGGTTGGCACCGTCTCCCGTTCTTTGCCTTCTTGAATTTTGAATCTGCTTTTTTCGTGCTCAATTCTATCTACTACCACACTTTGGAGTCCGTGTGGCCTTCGATCTACTACCATCATCGCGAATGGCTTTTGACATCTTCTACCATTCTTGGAAATGGTTTTCAAATATCTTCTACCACCCTCGCTAACGGCCTTTTACAAAATGATGATAAAAAAGTATTCAAGAGCAACCTACTTTTACGATCACAAAGGAAAATCTAGGTGCCTGTGAATACGAAGTGTCCATTAGCTTCGATTAAGTTCACAAAACTCAGGATTTATACAAGAAAACCAATAATGGTCATCTAAACCCTTTGTCATGTAAAGTTAACTAAAATAGTTATCAACCAAGGAAAACATGATAATGAGTGTGCTAAATGCATTGGTTAAAGCATGAATAAAGGTGCACATCATCCCCCGGGGAAGGAACCTAGATGTGCTTGGGGTTACGATAGTTTTGAACTGTGTGGGTGTGTGCACATGGGTTATTGAGTCAACATTACGATAGACTATACACTAGTAAGCCGGCGAGTCGGTCCGAAGGGTTACTGGTAAAGATAGTTAAAACAGCAAACTAGGGTTAGCTTCACAACCGTAGAGACATCGATAAGGTGCTTCCCCCCTTTCTTTTTTAGGCCCAGGGAGAAGCATTTGTGGTGTAGTGCCTGAGACGTAATAACACAGGTGATATTGAGATCTGCACAACCTTTCATCACCCCCTTTCCTATTGTTGCACTCCCCTAATTACGGAGGTGGTGCCGATGGAAGATTACATGTGCACTCTACATAAGATTGAGATTTCGATTCCCTCACCCCCTTTCCTATTGTTGCACTCTTGTAATTACGAAGACGGTGCCGATGGAAGATTACATGCGCACTCTACGTGACAGGTATGGAGAAGTGATGAACATCTACTACACCACGTGTCACAAACACTAGAATAGGTTTATAGTTTTTATATGTGATAGAATTGAGGATAGAAAAAATATTAATAATGTAACACAAATATTATCCATGTGTTAGTTTATATAGTTTATTCTCTCTTTAATTGCATGCTAGTAGTTGTTAGCAACCCCTTCTCCAATGCTTGTTTTACCAACACCGATTATTCCTAAAATGTGATCGGATTAACGACTAGATCGTGAGTGTGTACAGTTGATTATTAGATTTCTAACATCTTTGTGGATGACCCAAGTACTTTCCACTATCTATTAATCTTGGTAACATATAAGTAGAAACAGGAGCAACAATATAAATCTCTACATTTGACCTCACTTAGCCTCCTCTCTATAATTAGTAGATATCCCGTGGTTTATTAGGGACGCCTAGAGGGGGAAGGTCAAATTTTGGCACTGTTGCCAGGGATGTTAGTTTAAAGGTCTAGTAGTTGACTAGTATAACATTTCTGTTGAGCAATTATTGTTGATTTTTCATTTTCATTTATTTTTCGGAAAAGTTATTGCTTGAGGTCTTGGTTTACACTACAATTCTGAACATTGTATTTTTTCCATTTAAGAACAAAAAAGAAAAAAAATATAAAAGATGTTGGGAGAGAGTGTTCAACATATGAGACTTTGTAGGGTGTGTCATTATGATCATCCTACAGAGGCTTAATCTTGGTTGAGCGGGAAAGAAATGGAACTTGCTGAATTGTAAGATCAACAGGAATGAGCATGACGATCATGCCTTGACTTACCCGATTCGGTCATGGGATACACCCTCAAGTCTCCTTGTGAAGAAATAATTGGAGCTTTAACCAATCTTGGTAAAGCTAGTAACTCACTCCCAAACCAAGTATTTAGTTGTTTGAGAGATTTTGGAAATCAACTCTCTTCAAGTGTTGAGAAAGTTTGGGGGCAAGTGAGCAAGTTAATAGGGAAGGTGAGTCATTTGGTAGGAAGACGGAAACCATTTGATGAGGAAGCTCCACCACCTCCACTTTTTGATGGGATGAGAAATAGTCAGGACAATGAACATAATTCTCAACCATTGTGAGGTTAGCACTTCTCTCTTTGACACTATCAATTTTATGCCTGAATGTGAAAATTTTATGAACAAATTTTCACATTAAAAACATGGCTTTGGGCATAAAAAATATATGAGTCTAAAAATCACCTCCCATCTCTCATACAAATTGACCTTTCTCCTAAGTGTAAAGATCCGGACATGTTTGTTATTCCTTGCATAGTTCAAGACACTTTGATTAAGATGATATGGTGGATTTGGGGGCATCCATTAAATTTATACCTTACTCTCTCTATATAGATAATTGAATTTGATTGCCAAGAATGCATGTCACCGGGGTGGTAGTCCATTTGTCCAGTTGCTTCACCATATACCTAAGAGGTATCGTGGAGGATATCATGGTTCATGTGAATGGACTAACATTATGATTTCTACGTCTTAGATATGGTAAATGAGAAGGAGGCTACCTCAATATTGTTAGGGAGACCCTTCTTGAAAACTGCTGAGGCTAAAGTTGATATGCATACCGGGAAATTAACCTTAGAGTGGGGTAAATGCATTTTGGAGTTCAGCATGTATGAGAGTGTGAATTGCATTGTGGATGAGTCCACTCCTGTCTTAATTGATGACTTTGATGATATTGTGAAAGAGGATTTTGATATTGCTATGAATGTGGCTTTAGAAAATAATCCTTTAACTGATGTTAACTTTGATCCTAAAAATGCCAGTTTAGTAGAGAATGCAGGGGAGGTTGATCCCCATATTGATAGTCACATAGAGGTCTTACCTAAGAACCTAGATGGCTTAGTGATTCCTGAAACCAGGCTTTCAATAGAGGAACCATCCGTATTCGAGTTTAAGCCTTTGGCCAAAGACTTGAAGTATGCATTCTTAGGCGAGGGTGAGACATTACCAGTGATTATTTCTAGTAGGCTAACAAGTGACCAAGACCATAGGCTGATTATGGTGCTTAGGAAATTAAAGGTAGTCATAGGTTGGACTTTAGCCAATATCAAAGGTATAAGTCTCTCAACTTGTATGCATCGTATATTATTGGAGGAGGATGCAATACCCGTACGCCAAACTCAAAGGCGGTTGAACCCAACAATGATGAAATTAGTTAAAGGTGAATTCCTTCATTTAATTAAGGCGGGGGGTGATATAACCTATCTTCGATAGTAAATGGGTGAGTCCCACTTAAGTGGTGCCAAAAAAAAGTGGGGTGACCATGGTAGAGAACAAGGACGGGAATGTGGTCCCCACTCGTATTCAAAATGGGTGGCGATTTTGTATTGATTATCACTGTTGAAATGTGGTAACTCGCAAGGATCATTTTCCCCCACCTTTCATCGACCAACTAATTGAGAGATTAGCCAGACACTCCCACAATTGCTTCCTTGATGGCTATTAGGGATATTTCAAAAGCCATCGATCTGGAAGACCAAGAGAAAATAACCTTCACATGCCCCTTTCAAATTTGCGCCTATAAGCGCATGCCTTTAGTTCTTTGCAATGATCTGGGTACCTTTCAAAGATACATGGTTAGCATTTTCTCAGAATTTATGGAGTGCTTCATTGAATTCTTCATGGATAATTTCACTATTCATGGAGATTACTTTGACTCACGCTTACATCATCTAGCACTTGTTCCAAAAAGGTGTATTGACACCTACCTTGTTTTGAACTTCAAGAAATGTCACTTTATGGTAGAAAAGGGCATTGTTCTAGGTCAAGTGGTGTCGGATCAAGGTCTAGAAGTGGATAAAGCTAAAGTAGATGCAATCAAATCCCTCTCCACTCAACTTGTGTGAGAGATATTAGGTCATTCTTAGGTCACACCACATTTTACCGGCGTTTCAATAAGGATTTCTCTAATATTTCCTCTCCCTTATGAAAATTGTTACAAACGGATGTTGAATTCATTGTTGATGATGAAGGTAGAAAAACCTTTGATATTTTGAAGGAAATACTTCTTACTGCTCCTATTATTCAACCCCCAAACTGGTCCCTTCCCTTTGAAATAATGTATGATGTAAGTGATTATGCCATAGTAGCAGTGTTAGGCCAGAGGATAGGAAAACTACCGCACGTAATTTACTATGCATCAGTGGCTCTTATTGATGCAAAACATAATTACTCCACTACTAAGAAAGAGTTGATGGCCATTGTATTTTCACTCGAGATGTTTGGAAAGTACCTTTTAGGCACCAAGGTCATTGTACACACCGATCATGAGGCTCTCCACTATTTGATGACTAAGAAAGAAGCAAAACCTGAGCTTATTAGGTGGATACTTGTTTTGAGTGAGTTTGACTTTGAGGTGAGAGAAAAAAGGGAAGTGAGAATGTAGTGGCCGACCATTTAAGTAGACTAACGACCCTTGAGAGCCAAGATCCCACTAAGGAAAAGGCCAAGTTGGAACACATTTGGGAAGAATTTCCCAATGAATAATTGTTCAGTGTAACAACTAGCCATCCTTGGTAAACCGAGAGGACATGATAGTGAATGAGGCGAATGAACATTTTTGGGATGATCCTTACCTTTAAAAACATTGCTCCGATCAAGAGATAAGGAAACGTGTTTCCGAAGATGAGGCGGAGTCAATCCTTATACTTTGTCATTCTTCCAATGTAGGTGGACACTTTGGGTATAAAAGAACATCTATAAGAGTAGCAGAATGTGGCCTTTATTGGCCCAACAAGTTAAAAAATACTCGAGAGTTCATTCTATCTTGTGATAGGTGCCAAAAGATGAGCAATATCTCATTCAAAAATGAGATGGCCTAGGTTCTTTCAATGCCGGTTGAGATTTTTTATGTGTGTTGAATGGATTTCAAGGGCCCTTTACCTAATTCCAATGGAAATTCTTATATCCTAGTGATGCTGGATCAAATGGGTCGAGGCTAGAGTGACAAAGAAAAATGATGCGGTAACCGTGATGAGTTTCCTAAAATCCAACATCTTCTCCCAGTTCGGTATACTTCGAACCATAATTAGTGATAGAGGTATTCACTTTTGTAATAAAATCACAGGAGATTTGCTAAAAAAATATGGAGTGACCCATAGGACATCCACCACCTACCACCCACAAACAAATGGCCAAGTAGAAATATCCAACTGAGAAATCAAGACTATCTTTGAAAAGACTGTAAACCTGTCTAGAAAGGATTGGAGGGCTATATTGGATTATGCACTTTGGGCCTATCAGACCACACACAAAGCACCCATAGGCATGTCACATTTTCAAATTATCTTTGGCAAGAGAGGTCACCTCCCGGTCGTACTTGAGTTCGAAATACATTGGGCCATTAAGCGATTGGATATGAACTTGAGTGAAACCGAAAATAGGAAGTTGAAACTCCAAGAATATTAAGAATTTATGCAATATTCCTATGGCATCGCACTAACTAAAAAGGAAAAGACAAAAGCACGACATGATAAGAAAATAGTGAAGGAGGACTTTTTTTGTGGGACAAAAAGTTCTTGTCTTCTAGTCTTGGTTACACCTTTTTCTAAGTAAGTTGTGGTCAAGGTGGGTAGATCTATATGTGGTGACCAAGGTATATGATCATGAAGCAATAAAGGTAAAAGATGAGGAGAATGACACCAAGTGGTTAGTCAATGGGAAAAAGTTAAAATCCTATTTAGAATGGGGGAATTTGGGAGTAGACAAGGAGGGCAATCCCCTCCTTGGTGAGCAAATCCAAGAATGAACTCTCCCATTACAAATAAGTAGTGAGGATGACAATAAAGAAATATTACTTTCAATTTTTGTTGGTATATTTTGATAATTTTGTGATGATTAGATTGTGTTTGATATTCGTTGGCAATTTTTGGAACAATAGTCATCAAATTATTCTGTGGAACAGTGCTACCCTAGGTTTTCTTATTTTTTTTACAGGAATCCTTGTGATGAATTTCAAAACAAGAGATAGAGATGAATCTTTGATGTTGTCAACCCTTCCCTTTAACCTTTGTAACATCCATCATGGACAATGCATGAACTAAGTGTGGAGGAGTGGTTGGAATATGTTCATGGTGGCCTATGATTTGGATGGATGATAACTATTTTGATGACTACTTTTTCCCTATTTTTGGTTCTTTCCCTCATTAGGATTTGTGAACTTATGATTATTTGTTTGTTTTTAGGTGTGAGGCCTCCTTTTTGTAGTTTGTTTGTGAGATGTTTTGGGATGAAACTTTTTGGTGGTGTTAGTTTTTTTTTCATGATTTTCATGTACTATGAAGCCCACCTTTGGGAAATTTTGTGATACAAAAAAAAAGATTTGTAATTGAATTTTTTTAAGGAATATATATATATACACACACACACACACATATATATACACCCGACTAAGTTGGAAACCTGAAAGGGCAACTTCAGCAAAAATGGGAAGAAAGCCTGGATAGGTCTAAAGACCTATGTAAAAATGAGAGGGTAGGCCTTAAAAGGTTGGAAAACTCAGGAAAAAATGAGAGCCTGTGTGGAAAAAGGCGAGAGGTGAGCTCAACATGGGTGAATGCTAGGATGAAAACCCGATAAGGAACCTAGACAAAATGAGAGAAATTGAGATAAATCGGAAACGGAATTCGAACTTATTTTGTCCATCTTTGGCGGTTTATTCATCAACAACTCTTGGATTGTCTTCGAAGGCTTCGGTCGAGTAAGCTAGTTTAGCACTTATCATTCTATTTTTACTTTTTTCCACTTTTTCTTTTATGTTTTTTTCTTGGATAGGTTACTTTAGCATCTTTGGGGAGAGTGAGACTTGTGAAATTCTTACAATCTTTGGGGGCACTAGGGTAGCTTAGGAATACGTTAAATGTATTGTTTAACTTATCTCTACATAGTACATTCCTATTGGATTTTTCTCATTTTTGTTTACCCGAGGATGGATAAAAGTTTAACTGTGTGGGGATTGATTTGCATCATGCTGCATGTGTTAACCAATGCATTCAACACACTCATTATCATATTTTCTTTGGTTGATTGCTAGTTTTAATTATATTTACATGACAAAGGGTTTAGACAACCATTATTGGTCTTCTTGTCTAAATCCCGAGTTTTGTGAACTTAATTGAAGCTAATTGACACTTTGTATTCATGGGAACCTACATTCTCCATTGTGATATTTCAAGTAGGTTGCTCGTGAGTACTTTTTCATCATCATTTTGTAGAAGTCCATCCGCGAGAGTGGTAGATGATATTTGAAGGCCATTCACAAGAATGGTAGAATATATCGAAGGGCATTCGTGACAATGGTAGTAGATTGAGGTCCAAAGACTCCAAAGCGTGGTAATAGATGGAATACATCCTGAAAAATGTAAATTTGAAGTTCAAGAAGGCCATGAACGGAAGACGGTGCCGATTGGTTGAACCCTTGGCCGACACGAGCTCAACTCCTACCATGCATGGTCCGTGCAAATTGGGTCGCACAACCCATCAAATTACACAGGCTTTGCAAAATTCCTTACACGGGTCATGCACCTTCGTTCAAGTTGTGACACCCGTGCCTAAAATAACTCCCAAATCGACTATGTATGGGCACCAACCATCCCATTTTAGAAGGTCCACGCCATTCCAAGTTCCAAAGTGAATACTAGCCTACGGGTATGGAAAATAGGATGGCCCGCACATATTTTATGAGCAAAAAATCCTTCCAGCCGAAGGGCCTCACTTAATGACACGGGGAATGCAAATCAAGAATTCCAGATCAAGCACCAACCCACAACCCTTGAAGGTACATGTGACCCACTTGGAATGAATCCAAACCGCTTGTGTTAGTCTGTGCGGCCCGTGCTGCACAATACTGCACAAAATGTGCCATGCCGCACACCTGCGCCAACACGGCCATGCACATACCATGTTGTTTTGTACTGGACGCGTAAATTGCGGCTGCTAGGGTTGGTAGGCCTTTTTTGGGCCAATTTGAAGGCTCAATTTCCTATTACTACAAATATGAACCTTTTTCAACTAGGGTTTAAGTTTATGCTCATTTTTAGAATTCAAGAGTAGGCTAGAGAGAGAAAATCCTCTTCCTTCTCTCTAGGTTCCTTTCCTTTCTCCTCTTTATTTTATTTTGCCCAAAAGTGTTGAATCCAATGAAATACTTGGGTTCTATGCTTTGGTATTAGTTGATTAACTTGGGGATTATATTTGTATTCATGTATTAATGTTTGTTTTGTGGGATTTCTTAGATCTACCTATTTCGATGTGTTTTGTGATTATTATGTTGGCTTATTTTTCATATTCTTGTTAAATGCATGATTGTCACACTCAGTTAGCACACACTGTGGTCTACTTTCATATTGGTGTAATTATTCATACCCCCCGGGAAGGAAACCTAGATGTGCCCTGGGTAACGACAGTCAGGAATCGTGTGGGTGAGTGCACGGGGGTTGCCAGGTCAATGTTAAGATCGACCATACACGAGTAAGCCGGCGAGTTAGTCTGGAGGGTTACGGGTAGAGATAGTTAAAGTAGCAAACTAGAGTTAGCTTTGCAACCCTAGAGCCATCGATAAGGTGCTTCACCCCCTTTGCATTTTAGGCATAGGAAGAGAATTCATGGTGTAATGCCCAGGACGTAATAGCACAAGGGATACTCAGATCTACACATGAGGCATGTATGTTGTTGCACTTCTCTAATTACGGAGGTGGTGCCGATAGAAGATTATATGCACATTCCACATGAAAGGTATGGGGAAGTGTTTACCATTGACAACACCACGTGTCACAAACACTAGAATAGGTTTATAGTTCCTATATATGATGGAATCGAGGATCGAAACAACATTAATCATGTTACAAAAGTATTCACATGTTCTAGTTTATATAGTTTATTCTCTATTTAATTGCATGCTAGTAGTTGTTAGTAAACCCCCCTAATGCCAGTTTTGCCAACATTAATTATTACTAATACGTGATTGGATTGATGTCCTGATCGCGGTTGTGTGTAGTTTATTATTAGATTCCTAACATCTTTATGGACGACCCCGGTACTTGCCACTATCTACTAAACATGGTAGCATAATAGTAGGAATGGGAGAAACAATATAAATCTCTATATTTGACTTCACTTAGCCTCTTCTCGGTTAATAGTATATCTTCTGTAGTTTATTAGAGATGTTGGGAGGGGCAGGTCATGGACCATGACATATTTCACGGCCCGTGCACCTTTAAGTTCATGGTCTGAAGACCAGCCCACATCTTGTGATATTTTGCATGGCCGCATCATTAGTTTTCCAAGAAGTCAGCTACAACTGGTGGCCCGTAAAGAATTTCACGGGGTGTGTCGTTCAGAAGGTTAAAACATGCTGCCAACTGGCATAGGGCATGGGGCATTCCATAGGGGCTTTGTAATATTGCACGGACCATTTCACCATCCAACTAGGGTTTCCCTTTTCTTTTTGGGCCTCTTCAAGCCCATTTACTATCTACTGTATAACGAAGCCCATGTTTACTAGGGTTTAAGTTTGGCTAGTTTAATTTTCATTCTCCTAGTGAGACTATGAGGCTGCATGATCCATGCCGTATTATGCACCCTTAGCTTGTATGGCTTTGCACGGATCGTGCCATTTTCCATTGCCCACGGAAATTGCGGCTGCTAAGGTTTCAAGGCCATTTTTGGGCCTTTTTCAAACCCAATTTCCTATTACTATATATGGACATATGTCTAATAGGATTTAAGTTTATGCTTATTTTCAAACTTCAAGAGTAGGCCAGAGAGAGAAAGAGTTCTTGTTTCTCTCCAGGTTTTTCCCCTTATTCTCTTTGTTTTTATTTTCCCCAAAAATGTTGAATCCAATGAAATATTTGGGTTCAATTCTTAGGGAGTATTTTATTTACTTGGTGATTGTATTTGTATTTATGTATTCATGTTTGTTTAGTGAGATTCCCTAGATCTACCTATTTCTATATGTTTAAGATTATTATGAAGGCTTGTTCTTCATATTCTTTTGAATTTCATGATTGTCACACTAAGATTGGAACACAACATAGTCTACTTTCCCTAATTACAGAGGCGAGGCCGATGGAATCATTTATACACACAATCTTATGTGACAGATAAGGGGAAGTTTTAACCTTCGTCTGCACTACGTGTCATAAACACTAGAATAGGTTTTTAGTTCTTATATGTGATGGAATATAGGATTAAAAAAAAAATTAATCTTCTTACCCAAATACTCTCCAAGTGTTAGTTTATATAGTTTAATATTGTGATCAATTGCATGTTAGTAGTTGTTAGCAACCCCTCGAAGCGTTTTTACCAAAACTCATTATTCATTACATGTAATTGGATTTCCAACCCTATTGTGGATGTTTGTAGTTGACTCTTAGATTTATAACATCTATGTGGATGACTATGGACTTTCCATTGACTCTCAAAACAACAAGCCTTCTCTCGAGTTTAATGATGCCGGGAAATGACATGTCAAATTTTGGCGCCACTGTCGGGGATGCAAGTTTAAAGGCCCAGTAGTTAACTTCCATAGTGTGTTTGTTGAGTAGTTAGTGTTTTTTTTTTTGGTTTTTGTTTTTGAGCGTTTGTGATAGTTATATGTTACTTCTAATCCTTGTACTCATGTTTATTCCAGTTGCATACTGTTTGGTTCCTAGTTTATGGTACATACCCGTGCCACAAACATAGGGAATTACACTATCTAAAAGATTGCGTAGGTAGTAGGAGAAGAATAATGTGGAAAACTACAGTGAGGGTTCCATGGGAACCGATTTTTGTAGTTCATAGCTCCTAACTTAGAGAATTAACTCCTATGTCTTGTCTTCCCACCCTTCCCACCTAATGTTACTTGTGAGCTTGGCATGATTTAGTGTTTGCCAACTTTCCTTGGAATGACTGGTGAAGATACGAATAAGCACTTATTGGAGTTTAGTCTAGTTTGTACAAACATGAAGCTTTCGGTAGTCTTGGAGAAATACTACAATTTGAGGTCGTTTCCCTTCTCACTTCAGGATGTGACCAAAGATTGGTTGTAATACCTTCCACCTGGTTGTATCACCTCTTGGATGGACATGAAGCACAAATTTATTGAGAAATACTTCATAGCTTCAAAGTCTGTGGGGTTGAAGAACAAGCTCTTCAATGTATCTTAGTTCGCAAATGAATCCCACTACAAGTATTGGGAAAGATTTAAGAGGATATTAGCAAGCTATCCATATCATCCATTCGAGGAAGGAGATTTGGTATACTATTTGTTTGAGTGGTTGTGTGATGATGGCTTGCGAATGGTAAATGCCGCATGCAATGGTTCAATCACCAACAAAAGACCGAGGGATGCGATGGAATTCTTTGAAGAAATGGCAAATGTAATGAGGCAATATGTGACATGATTTTGAGTGAAGACCGTGTATGAGCCATCTCATTCTCCGAAGCTAGAGGAGCAATTCAAAGATCTTGCTTCTATGATGATGAGATTCATGAAAATAAGGGTTCAATAAGTCAAGGTTTGAGGTATTTGCAGTCTTTATCATCACATCGTTGCTAGTCCACTAGTGGTGGAAGACTTGGAAGAAGTGAAAGCATTGGACTTCAATGGTTGCAATAGGAAACAATTCGGTAGGGTGCAACAACAACAAGGTTTCCTAGAAAACCAAGGAGGCAAAAAGAAAGACCCCTACGCATAATTCCTACGTTAAGACCGTGGATGAGCTGTCTCATTCTTCGAAGCAAGAGGAGATATTCCAAGTTCTTGCTTCTATGATGAAGGAATTCATGAAAAGTAGTTTTCAACAAGTCATGGTTTATGGTATTTGTAGTCTCAATCATCACAATGATGCTTATTCACCCACTAGTATAATATTCTACTCGCAATGGCGGATGAACAGGATCATCAGGATCAACAGGATCAACAGGATCTACAGGATCTACAGGATCAAGCCACCATACTTTCTCAGCTCCTATCACTATCAGTCCACTCCAAGAAACACAACGCGCGTTGAGTCTATGTTCCATTAATCCAACAGGTCAAGGTGTGAGTCTGCGAGGCACATCACTCGTGCAACATTGTTTTGAACATAAAGCCGGTTGTAATTGTACAACGTGGTCAAACCTTGGGTTCGTGATTATGAGGATTAATAGGTTGAAAATAGTGGTCTCAACACTATTGTTTTCTTTGCCACGAATGTCAAACTATTTCACTAAACACTCAAGTATTTGCGTATGATATTTTTAGAAAATAAAATATTAGCGTATGATATTTTTTTAAAATAAAATATTTGAGTATGATATTTAAAAATAAATAAAATATCTGTGTATGATACTTCCTCGATCTGTCCCAAATATTGCACACCTTCTTTTTTAAAGAATTATCGTTCCAATTTTGACCAAATTTTAAAATAAATATATAAAAAATAATATTATCGTTCGTAATATTGTTGGCTTTTTCGTAACAAATAATTTCTAAATATTAAAATTTTATTTTGTGTTATTATAAGTAATTAAACATGTTAATGGTCAAACGAATTTCCTGAATACAGTAAAATATATTCCTTGCAATTTGATTTTGGACGGGGATCCTATATTTTCTGATAACCATTATATTTTACAGTGCAATTGAAATATTGTTGTGATGCCGTAGTTTTACTGTACTGTCAGTGTCTGACCCGAATCGAAAACCCGACACGTATCGAAACGACCGATTCAACCCGAAAACTTATTTAACCCGAGAGATTTCAACTTGAATCTAAGCCGACACGACCAAACTTCAACCCGAAGCCTGATTATAACCCGAGAAATATTGACCCGACACGAACCCAACACGATCAAATTCAGCCCGAACCCGATTCCGACTTAAGAGCTATCAACCCGAACCTGAACCCGGACCCAAACCCGATACAACCAGACTCAACCCCGAACCTGAACCCGACACGACCAGACTCAACCTGAACCTGAACCCGAACCCGACTCGACAAGACTCAACCCGAAAACCGATCTAAACCCAAACACGATTCAACTTGATAGATCAACTATATAACCCTACATGTAATCAACTAAAAATACTTTTGGTTTTTTTCATTGACGCAATTATTAATGATAAATAATTCATTCAGCTCAATATATAACTGATATAAAGTAAAAGTTAATATTTTCTAATTAAACAATTAATTGATAATCTGAAATTTTCATATGCATGAACCCAAAAGTTAATATCTTACGCATACGTAGTTGCAACATTCAAACATATTTCCTAAAAATTGTGAATGTTTGTGTGCAAATTCCCTCGAGGGGGGGGGGGGGGGG
>JAULKM010025847.1:0-13925 GCA_032355605.1 Rubia tinctorum | reverse complement strand
CCCATGTCCCCGAGTGACTCTGAAAACTCTGAACATGAAACAGCCCCATGAGCAAAACTATCCCTTTCTATCTACACACACACAAAAAGTACCAACACGCTAACTTACCATAAACACTGTTTGCAGTAGCCGCTGCAGCTGAAAGCAATCTGTCATAGCAATCTCTCTTGTCTCTCATATCCTGTAAAGAGATACGATCATCAGCGGCCGAGCTTCCTTCGAAAGATTAATCTATAAAACTATTGAAATGACTCTTGCATTGTCTAACCAGTCCAACCATTTGCATGAAAGTAAGTAACCTAAGAAGCATCTGAACACAGGCATTGTACAAAATCTGCTAACCAAGTTTCAATAATTTTACTGAGATTCAATTGCCCTAATTCTTGAATGTGCATTCAGATATTCAGCTAGAGTGACCAAACAACCTCAATCCTAAATCACACATCTGCTCTTACAACTGGGATCTTCACATCCCACAACCAAATTCAGCTAAACAGTTCTAAAGATTCAGGTACATTCCCATTTCATACCCCCAAAAAACACACAAACTCACAAACTTCAGCTAAAAAAGAAAACTTTTCAAAAAAAAACTGAGGGACAAAATGAATAACCTGAGAAGCCTGCTCCAGCTCATCCAATTGGGTCCTGGATTTAGCAAGCCTGTGATGATGGTGGTGGAGCCTCCGGTCATGCCTGAGGGCCCCAATGTGTAATTCTGCCTCCACTTCTTTTTCCTCGCTTCCATCAATTCCTATATCGATGCATTTCACCAGTTATTATATGAAAACAAAAAGTGCAAGATTTCCAACTATAAGTCATAATTATTCCCGTTCTCAAGTAATCAGAGTATACTTTGCATTAGGTACTCTCTGAATTTGAAACTTTGCTTTCTGTTGTTTACACATTCAAATTATAAAACTTTGATAATGTTTACATACACAAAACTACAGACATCGATGCAACCGAAAAATAAAACAAGTGTACAAGTGTCAGATTATTAGACTAAGCTAATGAGGCATTGAATATGTCAACAAATTAGACGGTATCTAAATACAAATATATAAGTACTGTTACTCAGACAAATCATCGAACACCTTGTGTGTGTTATCATTGAAATTGCAAAAGAAACAAAGAGTAAGAAGGAATGACAAAATGAAAACACAGAGAAGCTCAAAAGATATGGGTAGCTAACTATCACTGAAACCTAACAAAAATGGTATAACCAAATGAAGGCTGTAAATATACGACCTCCATTGTGGCATTAATCATCAAGTTTTGTGCTCAAAATATTCTCAAATTAAAACACCGAAATTCTCACATAAAAGCATACGTATAACCAAAAAACGAATGGTAAAATCAAATGAAGCCCTCATTCTCGAATTTATCATGCGCAAACCTCTCTAAGGGTCATTTCGTCGAACACTTGAGCTTCAAACTTCAACCTCAGCCCCCAATTCTATGCGAACTCAACCAGCTCCTTAACATCACCAATTCTGAAACCCTATAAATCCAGAACACATCGCTCCTCCGATCGCCATTCAACACCACCGCCGGTGGCGGAAGGCCGTTCTTCAGCTGCTGCCGGTGGCGGAAGGCCGTTTTCCAGTAGTGATCCTTGTTCTTTGTGATTTCAACGCCATTTGAAATATGCTCCCTCTCTCTCTCAAACAATGGAAGCAAGGTGAAAAAGGAATTGAGGAATATGGAGGGAGGATACTGCTGTGGCAAGGCTGGATACATAGTCAATGAAGAACGAATTGTGGAAGAAAGGGATAAGAAAAGGAAGCCAAAACGTAGCATTTTTAGCGAAAAAGCACTGTAGAACTGGGATTCTCCCTATTATAATATAGTAGATATCGTCTTCTGACCGTCTACGATTTCACCAATCATGTTAAATTTTATTTCTATAATTTTAAATGTCATATTATAATTATTTATATTTTGAGATACATTTTAAAAAGTTTTCAAAGTTATGGGAGGCTCATTGTAATAAATGAAAATTAAATATCAAATCACTCCATTGGTTATATTAAGAGTAAGTGTTAAAATGAATCAAACTTTAGGTTGAAACTGCCATTATAACCCTGTAAAATGAGAAATTGTCAAAATAACCATAACTATATGATGTATGTGCCAATCTAACCCTCGATTGTCAACGAGAAGTTTGGCTGGAATTTAGTGAAATGACCATTTACCCCTAGATTTATAAAATGAAAAGATAGAAATATCCTTTTTCTTCTCATTCTTCTTTCTTCTTCTCGCAAATTATGTCCCCTTCGACTCTGAAATCGAAGCGCCTACGGAAACCCACTAGAGCCAGAGTTGGCAATCGGGCTTGGTCGCCTGCAAAAAGCACGGACTCAACTCGATATAAAATAGGAACGACACGGGCACGACCTGGACCCAAACTGCTGGGTCTCGTATTGGGACTAGGCGGTGAGTTGAGCAAAATCACGGATCTGGGCACGACACAAACCCGGATGGCACAAACCCGGGTATGAATTATGTTAGTTATAATGGGTTTAATAAAAAGATATACTCCCTCGGTCCCACTAAAAACTTCATACTTTCCTTTTTGGTCCGTCCCTTTAATAACTTCATATTTCTAATATTTCTACATTTAGCCACAAATACGTGGTCATAACTCTTCATTTCATTTGATTTATGTGGGCACACTGTCATTACCCATTAAAAAATGGCACATAAACTTGTCTCTAAATTTGTGCAAAAAATAATTCGGAGCTATAAATCGGGACGGAGATAGTATATACCAATATAACCCTACCTACTTGAGTAAGTGGCAATATGACTCTTGGATAATTTTTAGTGCAAAAACAACCATAACTAGTTAATGAAATTGCCAACATAACCCTCAAACCCCGTTTCAGGCATTGACTTTGAATTTCCGGCGTTGACTCTATGTAAATTGACCAAAATATCCTTTGGAGCAAAATATGAAATTGAGTGGACTATTTTACCCTTATAGTTCACCGGACCACCGCCAGACGCTGCCGTAACATGTAGGGTTATATCAATAAATTCCTAAAACTTATAGGGTTATATCAGCACGTTCGTAAAAAGTGCAAGGTTGTATTAGTACATATTATAAAAGTTAAGTGTGTGATACTCGTTTGTCCTTAACTGGTGACCACATCATCATATAAACCATTATCACATCATAACAATAACATATACACCATTAAATTCGACATTATCCACTATCATTCATATTAAACACCATTCACATATTGTAACCTCATTTCAAAACTCGTGAACATTAAAAATCATATGTTGAATAACACAGAAAAATAACAACCACACACAAGATCAAAGGTCATTCAATCATCAATCCGGACTAAACACAACAAAATAAACAAAATATCATCAAAACCCCTATATTCTACAGAATGTGCTGATACGAGCCTACATTTTTTAACGAATGTGCTGATATAACCCTATAAGTTTAAAAAAATGTGCTGATTCAACCCTATCAGTTTTCATAATGTGCTGATATAACCCTACCTGTTACGGTTGCGGTCCAACGGTGGTCCAGCGGCTGTCCGGTGGTGGTCCAATGGTGGTCCGACGACAATATTTGGGGTATTAATTACTTCAAGAGTAATAAATTCATTTACTATTTTTCTAGTATTTTATTTTTCATAAGGGGAAAATGTATTTTTTATAAAGTTGCGGCTAAAAGTTATCGGAGAGGTTTATATTGGCAGCTTCACTGATTATTTAGGATTATATTGACACTTTCGAACACCGTAAGGTTATATTGACACCTGTATCAATTAAGTTATAAAAACACTTTTGTCTTATAAAGATATGTGGTTGGTGAGAATTGTACGCATGATATTAATGCTTTTATGCAATTCTATTACTCTCCCCGTCTCACCTCAAATTGCAAGGAATCAAAGATTCAGTCAAACTAAGAAAACTTTGACTACATATTTAAATAGATATACAAATAATAATATTGTTGTAAATGATATCGTTGGATTCGTCATAACAATTAGTTTCTAAAAAGTAACTTTTGTTTACTAATATAATACGTAGTTAAATATATTAATGGTCAAACGTGTGTGTTGGAGATCGTGAAAAAGATTCCTTGCAATTTGAACTGGGACAGAGGGAGTAACCACAAATTCAATTTATCACATTAGTAATTTACTCGAGTTGTTTAATTATATAATTATATTAGATTAACTATATTTTATAAAATGACTTCAAAATAAAAATAAATTATCCATTTATACATTTGATTAATTAAATACGACAATATGTTGTGATAAAATGTAATGAATTATAAGTTGGAATTGTTATAAAAATTATAATTTAAAATTTTAAGATAATTTAAGGCAAAATTTTGGAAAAAAAATCGTCTTCCCATATGCATATGGAAAGATAGATTTAAATTATAATTATAGAAAGGTAAAATATTTTAGGTGCAATAGTATAAATTTATTAAGCAATATGCAGTAGTTATAAGTTTATGACCTGCTTAATGCAACCCAAATTTTTTTATCTTAATTTTTTCGAATTTGTAATTTAAACCTTGATTTTTCTATGACTTATGAAAAGACTATCTTTCAAGAGACGGGCTCTAAACTTAAATAAATTTAATTAAATTAATAATGCAGTTATATTTGACATATTGAGAATTAATAAAATAACTTAAAACTTCTAATTGTTCAACTTCTAACTTAGATTTTTCAGCTTATATTATTTTTATAAAAATTTAAACTTAAAACATTTTACAATAAAGTATAATATTTTAATAATGTCAGTAATTTCATGTATTTATTGTATATGTACTTAAACTTATATTAAATTTTTTTTTAGATAAATGACTAAATTTAGTTCGGCGAGTTAACTGGATTAGACAAACCAACACTATTCAGCACGTGGGAAAAGCACGGCACGGCACGAAAAACACGATACACGTGGGCAAATGATCTAATTTCTCCTTCTCTTTCACCTGTTATTTTCTTTCTTCCGAGGGATCCTTGATGATACACACGTCTCCTTAATATCGAATTTCATTGATCTACCTTTCTCCTTGTCATCAACCCCTGATAACCCAGTCTCCTTAAATACCCACTTGTTGTAGGCTGCACTCGGCCACTTATAGCCGCTAGTGTGAGAATCATATATGCTATTCTTCACGGGGCTCTCAGTCAGGATGGGCACATTGGCAACACACTCCGCCAGAGTCTTGAACGACATGGAGTCCTCTGACTCTAGACCATGATTCCATCGAGGAACCTCCTAAACCGTGTTGTCAAACGTCAATGGCTTTTGCCTCTACCCGGCAGTGTTCATCGAAATCTACAAAGCCTTCACACTCTTGTTTCGAACGCTAAAAGTGAACTAGTTATCCCCACCATCATCGGCGGCCCGCTTGGGTCTCGATGGACAATGCAAAGACTGAAGAAATAGGAAGTTGGGCTCGATGTCGAGGTTATGACACCTGGTCATAAAACCAGGATCAGGCAAACCATATTGGGATGGAATTGGACCGGGTTGGTGTCGAAATGCTCAAGTAGTTAAGCGAATAGAGGAGGACAAGGGAAGCATAGCCCAAATAATAGCTTCCGCCTACAGATGATCAATTTTCAAGAGGCATAAAATGTAGGTCATCGCCCTCTTCAAAGGTTGATAACCTGGCGTCGATCGGCACCGGAATTTGCAAGGATCGGACAAAGGTCTCCATCTCCAGAGTCCTACATATGGTTCTTGGGGTTTCTTCTGGTTGTTCCCATCCGATTTATCTCCACCTTCATCTTCAGTCTCCACTGAACACTCCAGACATGGCTCCCCTTTCGAATCCCAGTGGATTATCTAGTCCCTGCAACATGGCGGCCTATGGATGACGTGCTTCCTCTCCACCAACACCCTACTCCTGGACCAACTTCTTCTTAAAACTCCCCAAGAACTCCCTAGGATTATCCTCTGGGGCATCTCTTATCAAAATCCCATCAACTGGTTATAAACTGGATGAGCTCCCACTCTTCCCTCCTTTCCTTCTTTAATGAGAAACCTTCCCGACAAACGTTTCTTCTTCCTTTGCATAATTTTCTTGGTCCTCATACCCACCACCTCTTATATAACTTCACAAAGCAGTGGCCAAAGAATCATTTTTCTCCCTTGACGGCGGTGCCATAAACATATTCGCTATAAATTAAGGACAAAATTTGAGAAAATATGGATAAAGGACTTACTAGTTTTTAGGGGAATGGAAGTTGAGGTAAAGGTTGAAGATGAAATGCCTTGTTGAGAGAGTTGAAGAAGCTCTTGAAATACATGCAGAAATGAATTGAAAACGACAAGAAAGAAGGAGTTACGGAACAATGGAACAATTTTCAAAACTGTAATGATTTAAGCTCACCTTGAAAATCAGAAAGAAGTGCAATTGTGGGGGAATATTTCTCTCTCTCCTCTTATAGGTCCTACACTTGGCACCCGACTCGATAACTTCTGTTGACACGTGTACAGCCAGAATTAGAGGCTCCAATTATCGAAAGATCAGGAAAGTCAAACGCCATCATCGAGATCTAAAAATATTCTAAGGTTCCTTTGCCTTTCTGTGGGCTATTGATAATACATGGGTCTTAAGTCTAGTCGATCATTGACCACCATATTATCAATGGGCCAAAAAGGCCCACACGATAAGTATATATGATATACACTCCAACATGGAAACTATGACTGAAATCCTAATCATAGTCGAATACTACTACTTTCACAAGGAACTAGAATGCTAACCCTAGATGGTTTCAGAGATCTCATAAGATCTTTCTCCTATAAATACACGGGTAATGTCCAACATCTTATTCATTCACAACTGATTACACACTTTCGTACACGCTTGCTAACTTAAACATCCAAGAGTTTACCCCTAGAGATATCCCTGAAAGAATGATTTCCTGCAATGATTTCTGTATTACTTATCAGAATAAATAGAGTACAATATAGATAAGGAATACTAGTACTAGAATAACCTAGTCTAGTCATCAAATTCTATCCATATCTAATCCAAATATAATAAGATATTTGACTACTTATAACACCCCCCCTCAAATGAAGCATCAGATGCTAAGCCGCGATGCAAAGCTTGGACTTGAAGAACTAGAACAATGGATGAGAGAGCCTTTTGGTGAAGATGTCCAAAATCTAAAGAGCAGCAAGAACATGAGAAACATGCATCTTTCCAGAAGCAACCAACTCTCAAACAAAATGATGATTGATGTCGATGTGCTTACCCGCTTGTAAACAACTGGATTTTGAGCCAATAAGATGGCGCTACTGTTATCGCATAATAACAGCGGAAAACCAAAAAAATGGAACATGCAGATCACGAAGAAGATCAGTCGGCCAAAAAACCTTAGAGGCGTTGTTAGTGAGAGCCCGATACACAGACTTGGTGCTCAAACGAGAGGCAGTGGTCTGTTTCTTGGCACTCTAGGAAAAAGGGTTTCTACTAAGAAAAATAGCATAACCATATGTAGATTGGCATGTCTCAAGACAGAGGACCCAATCAACATCTAAATAACCCAGTACCTCAGGAAAACTGGCAGCCCAAAAAGCAAGGCCGAAATGCAGAGTACCTCGAACGTATCAAAGAATCCTAGTGGTCGCAACAAAATGATCATCAAGAGAGTCCTAAAGATAATTACTGACTGTGTTGACTGGAAAGGCCAAGCAAGTATGAGTAATTTTCAGGTACTGAAGAGCCCTAACAAGAGTGGGGTAGAGAGTCATATACCGAAAAAGAGGGCTTGTGGAGCTGCGAGCCTGGCAGAAAGGGAGTAGAGACTGGGGCAGCATCAGACATCCCAGTACGAGTGAGAATATCTTTGGCATACTTAGCTTGGTCGAGAAGTAAAATCGGGGTAGAAGGTGTAACTTCCAAAATAACAAAGTAGTGAAGAGTCCCCAAATCCTTGATGGCAAACTCCCGATGCGTCTTATCAATGAAAATCCAAAAAAGAGTTGAGTCGTTACCTGTAAGAATAATTTCATCGACATAAACTAGTAGGTATAGTAACAATGAGCCCCCGAGACAGAACAAAGAGGGAAGTGTCAGTTGAACTGCAGACAAAACCGAGTTGAACCAAATAAGTAGTAAATCGCTAAAACTAGGCCCGTGAAGCTTGCTTAAGACCAGAGATGGCCTTATGCAAATGAAAAACATAATCCAGGTGAAGCGGGTCCTTATAACCAACGGGTTGTGCCATATAGACCAGAGTATCGAGAACGCCATTAAGAAAGACATTCTTGACATCCAGCTGATGAAGAGGCCAGAAACTCATCGTAGCAATAACCAAAACACTACAAACCATGGAGGCTTTAACCACTGGATTGAAAGTGTGATCAAAGTCAAAGCCCGAAATCTGTGAAAAAACTTGCACCACAATCCTAGCTTTATGATGCTCAATAGTGTCATCTGGACGATAATTCAGTCGATAAACCCATTTGGAGCCAACAATGTTGACATCCGATGGGCCTGGAACTGAATCCCAGGTGCACTGTCCACGAAGAGCTTCTATCTCATCATCCATAGCAGAAACCCAAGATGGATCTTGAAGAGCAGCGCGATAATCTGTGGGCTCACACTGAGCAAGTAAGACAACAATAAGACTGTGAGCAACGATATCATTATACTCTTTGCGCTGAATATCCCCAGTCGCTGATCGAGTAGCCATCCAATGAGTGTAATGTCGAGGTGGAGAGACTGGAAGAGTTTTCACGGCCGACGAAGGAGCCAGTGAGGTGGCCATCAAACTGGGTGGGCTGGTCGATGAACCAGTTGAGCTTGTTGATGGCGAGATAGGCAGAGCAGGATGCGTTTGAGTGGCTACTGGATGGTCTGAATAGGTAGAGCAGATAAAACCTAATGTCGTAGTCGATAAGGATGATAGCATCGATGAGCCACGATAGCTGGCAACCAAAGTGACAAGCCAAGTAGGAGGAGATGCCACCATAGAAGAAGAAGAAATATCAGTTGATGCATAAATGAGATAAAAAAAAGTAGAGTCATCCAGAGAGAACAAAGATACAAAAGTAGAACCATCAGCATAAGGGAAGGAAGTGTCGTCAAACCGAGCATGTCTAGTGACATATATCTTTCCAGGCATAGGATCCAAATATTGATATCCCTTGTACTGGGAGCTGTATCCAAGAAAGACACAGGACAAACTTTGAGGAGTGAATTTTTTAAGCTGCATATGGACGAAGATAAAGGTACATATGACAACAAAATACATGGAAATTTGTGTATATAGGAACTCGACCATTAATAACTTCATATGGTGATCTTCCTCCAAGAACAGGAGTAGGTAGCCAATTTATGGTATAAGCGGCTGCAGAAAATGCGTGAGGCCAGTTAGAGACAGGGGCATGCGAGTGGTATAACATAGACATACCCATCTCAGTAATGTGGCATTGTTTGCGCTCAGCTGGACCGTTTTGCTCAGGAGTATATGGGCAAGAAATATGATGGTGAATGCTCTTTGTCCGAAAGTGAGAGCGTAAGTGACCACTTACGAACTCAGTCCCCCCCATCACTCTGAAACACCATAATGGTGGAAGAAAAATGGTTCTCCAAAAAAGCTACAAACTGGCAAAAAACATCCAAAAAATCATATTTACGGCACAGTGGCTAAAACCATGAGAGTCGGGAATGATTGTTGAGGAAAATAGAATAGTAGGAGAACCCATCCGCAGATAAAATAGGAGAGTTCCCCCATAAGTCACAATGAACTAGATCCAGTACCCTAGCAGCACGTTTATCATTTGTATAAAAAGGTAAACACTTCCATTTTGCCTTTTCACTTGCATCACAAAGGGTAGGTTTCGGAAAAACCGATGAGACAGATTAAGATCCAGAAGCATGAAAACCAGAAATAACGGAATGCAGAACATAATCAAGTCTAGTATGTCAGATTTCAAAAGACGCGACTTATTCAATTCCACAGTAGACAATAAAGAAGATGCACCATAGTCTAAAACACAAAGCCCATTTTAACTATAACTGCGACCCATAGTTTTACTAGTGATTTTATGCCGGATAATAAATTACCGATCATCAAAGCAGACAACAACATTAAAATCACAAGTTAATTTTCTAATCAAAAGATTTTTTTTGTGATATTAGGCACAATAAGCACATCATAAAAAGATAGAGATTTAGAAATCCGATAATAACTAACATGAGTAATAGGGAGTTGAGAATCATTACCAACATAGATGCTGGAAGAACCAAGACAAGGTGTTACATGATCAACAACAGCAGGGGACGATGCCATATTTTTTGTGGCGCCGGAGTCTACAATCCACTTAGAGTCACAGTGCTTAAATCCTCGTAAATTTGAAAAATCCATATAATGATTGGTGAAGATTCCAAAAGGCTGCACAATAGGGTGAGAGCAGCGAGCAGTGCTGGAGTGCACGCAATGCGCAGATAGGAGGAGAGAGCACGTTTAATTGCGTGTGGATCATACGTTGAAGACCTATTGCAGGTGCGTGGAGTTAACGTGCCTTCCTCAATAACAGGCGCATGATGACCGGAGATGATCTAGAAATTCACCGGAGATGACGCTGTTGGTTCTGAAACTTGCTGGAGGAAGGCCCGTGATCACTGACGGAAGACAAATTGGTCAGAAACACCGGAGACAATGCAAGTGCCACAATGATGGAACTTTGTATACATCGGAGATGAAGCTGAATCAGACGCTGCAAAGAAGGCATTGCTGGACTGAACTGCTGCCGTAGAGAGAACTGATGCAGGGATGTGGCGACGACAGATCTGGAAAATCTTCGGAATTCGTCGCTGAAGAAGAAGACCGGCTGTGCCGGAACTTGGCCGGAACTTGATCGTTACTTGGACGGAAAAGCATTGGCGGGAAGGCTGTGGCTATAATGAAGAAAGAAAAAAATAGAAAAATAAAGAGAAAGAGAGGGGAAGGGAGGGAAATTTTTTGGCCTGAGGATCAAACTTGCTATGATACCATGAAATAATGATCTTCCGTATGATTTCCGTACTACTACTCATAATAAATAGAGTACAAAGTAGATAAGGAATACTAGTACTAGAATAACTATAGTCTAGTTATCAATCTCTATTCATATCTAATCCATATTTAATCAGATATTTGGCTGATTATAACACTCTCGAGGGCTTGTTCTTGCAGATCGGCGATCGAGGATCGATGACGCGACATCAACTGTACTGTCTCAAGACTCATCGACTCCTTTAGCAAAATCAAACATCCAAATCGAGACCCTGGACATAACAGAAGGTTAAAATTGAAAACACTGTATTAATCAATTTCAACAAAGAAATTTAAAATGTAATACTGAAAATCCTGATTCTCCTTAACATTAAAACCTCTAATTTATGAGTTCTATTATGCCCAGATCTCAACATTGGTGCAAAAGTTGTGTACTGAATCAATTTCGTCGGTGCCTAGGTCGCGCTTCATCTTTTGAATTTGCCACCACCTCGTCGCCAAAGTCACCATGAATGAAACAAAGGTTCCGCATTGAAGAAACAGAAACCACGGCAATGGGAGCATGATAGCAGTGGACAATAACCGAAAGCAACCATGCTGAATTACTGCAGCCTGCAATCATCTGGTCTTCAAGCAATGAAGCAATGAAGCAATGGCTGGATCAGGTTTGGAGGTAAAGCAGAGCTCTTGACGAGTAAATCAACTGGTTAGATAAATTTAAGAGAAAAATACAAAACCAACCATATTATTTTCTGAAAGTGTCAATCTAAATCTGTGAAATTTGAAAGTGTGAGTAAACCTAAGTTTTTCAGCAAATGTGCCAATATAATCTTTACGCACTATTCTGGTGTTGACTTGACATTGACCAAAGCTAAAAAGATTAAAATATCTCTAGTTTTAAACCTAAAAATGTAATAACAAATATGTCCTTAGGGTTTTTCTTCTTCTCCATAATCACCACCACCTCTACCACCGAGCCACCACCTCCTCTCTCAAACACATTCATGAAACACATTTCTACATCAAGGATCGAGAATTAAACCAATAAAAAAGAAAAACTTAGCCAGGAAAAAAAGGTATACATTGAACAAAGATCATCCACCAAAACTTACAAGGAACGAATGTGAATCGAGAATCCTACCTTATTGTTTGCCATGATCCATATCCGATGGGGAAGAAACAAGAAAAATAAGGATTAAAAAAGGTGAAATAAAATGGAAATTTGTATTATGGCGCTGCCGCATCGCCGCCGCCACCCCATCCAGATGTCTTCTTAATGTGAAACAAAAACCACAATCTCAAGCATGAATCAATAGGAGTGTTGAAAATTGTCCGATCCGACCCGATCCATTTTGATCCGACCCATATGGATCGGGGTGAATCAATGTCCCATTTGGGTCGGGTCAAAATGGATCTGGTCGGGTAATTTGAACACCACTATTGATTGATGCTTAACATAGTGGTTTTTGTTTCACAGTAAGAAGACAATGGGACGGGGTGGCGGCAGCGATAAGGTGGATTAAAATCAACAACCAAAAAACTTAACACATTAGCATCATACAATAAGATCAAGACGGGGATTAAAATCTGAGTCGGGGATTAAAATCTGAGTGGCGGAGGAAAGAAAAATAAAATTGTTTCGTTAATAAATATCGGGGTAGAACTGCCCTCACTTTTTATGATTTTTATTAAACAGGGACATGATTGTCAATTCACATAATTTCGGCCAAATTAAGGTTCCTAGGGTTAGATTTGCACTTTCGAACAAATAATACGGTTAGAAATGCACTCTCAAATTTTACAGGGTTTGATTGACACTTTCGACCAGAAAATAGCATTATTTTAGTACATAACTTTAAATTTAATCATTTTAATAGGTGCCACGTGTCTTCTTGTAATAGGTTGCTAGAATAGTCAGCTAACATAGCCTTTTGCTATTAAAAAAGGATTTTGCTCATTTGTAGCGCTCATACTCCCAAAGTATATTTTGGGAAAATATAAGTTACGGTAGTTCAACGACAACATACAACAACTTTAGATGTCCATTTTTTTTAGAGAACACTTTAGATGTCCACTTACCTGGTGCGTATGAGAAGAAACCCAAATGAGGTTTCATTTTGCTCGTATGTAATTTCATTTTGCTTAGGGTTTGGAGAGCCCAATAAAATCTCTCCCATCCACTGAAAAATAAAGAAGAAACCCAACTATCTAGTATAAATTTCAATCATACGGTCGTTGTTGGGATTCGAACATTGGTAATGAGTACAAAAACAATTTAACTATTCAAACTCAAAACACACGTATATTACCAATACTCTTCACAATCAACTCTAATCTTAGAACAACCACACCCTTCAATTATCCTCCAATTTTTTTTGAAAAATAAAATTTCATTTCATGCTACTGGTGACGTCCAATATCGTTGAGAGAAGGAATCCTAGGGAGGTGGCCCATACATGAGATTGAGACTCGCTCGACTTCATAAAACTAGCTAGTGTATGAGCTAGAATGTTTCTATCTCTAGGAATGCAACAAGGAAAATTCGTTCCTGTTTCTTCAATGAGGTGTTGTATCTGATTAATAGTGTCGACACACGAGAGTAATGGTTCAACTTTTCCATGTACCATACAAATTACTGTCATCGCATCGCCTAGTATCCAAGTATCGCTAGTGTTCGCCTTCGCTAGGGATGATCATGGGTCTAGGACCCGACCTAGACCCACAGGGTCTAGACCCATTGGGTCGGGTATGGATCCAAAAAATGTAAACCCATCGGGTCTGGGTCTAGATTTTTAGATATGGGTTCGGGTCTAAAATACCAAAACCCAGACCCGACCCAAACCCAACCGTAGACTCATATAAGCCTAACTATATATAATTTTACCCAAATTTCTAAACTACTTTCATATT
>JAULKM010025837.1:0-13926 GCA_032355605.1 Rubia tinctorum | reverse complement strand
GGTTGGCAAACCATGTTGGATATATGAATTCTCTTAGTCTTCCTGTTTGTATAAGGGTGTTGACCTTGTTCTCTATAGCTTTTTATTTGTTGTTGGCAAAGACTCTATTTTTGCCGGAGCGGCTTTACTTATGGGTTTATGGTTAGGCAGTGTATCACAATAGTAGGGTCTACACCTCACACGTCCTGTAGTGACCAAAAAAATGTGGCCTTTTACTTTTTGAGAATGGAAATACCTCTGGACTTGACTAGTTCTGGTAGCTTCCTATCGATCTAGACCTCTTTGGAAGCGTCATTTTCGTCTAGTTAGACTAGCTAAATGTCTTCTCCTAGTTAAGCCCACTTGGTGAGATTATCCGCTAGGCTTCCTTGATTGATTGTGTGCATGATCGATGGTGATGTGCCGGTAGACACGTGCTTCATTTTCAATTCCTACCAAAATCTTTTGTTTTGATAATTCTAAACATGCTATTTTGCATTGTAAACCTCCCATTTTATTCTATGGTATTTTCATTTTTCCCCATAAGAGAATATTCCTTGGAATTAAAACTGTGTGCTATAGGGCGGAGTTAGTTATGTCATATATGATTGTACTAATTACTTTGTGGGATGAGTTGTTAGAATAAAGGGTGTTTGTAGAAGTGAATTTCCCTTGAGTTGGGGTTTATGTTACATAATGAATAAATAGAGAACATGAGAGATATGAAAGTAAATATCCAAAACCTTAACTAGTCTCTAGAATCTTCTATTCTAACACCCATCTCAAGCGAAGCGTCAAATGTTTCGAGACGCATAGCTTGAATTGAAAGAACTCAAACAAAGGACGGTGAAGCCCTTTTGTGAAGATGTCAGAAATCTAAATCGAAGTAGGAACATGCTAAATACAAAGCTTGCTCAGAGAAACTAACTTACAAACGAAGTGGTAGTCAATGTTAATATGCTTCGCTCGCTTGTGAGAAATAGGATTCTGGGACATAAAGATTGCACTGTTATGGTCACAAAGCAAGAACGGAGGTCCAGAGAGAGGGAACAAAAGATCATAAAAGAGATGAGATAACCATACTACCTTAGCCAGAATGTTCTCCAAAGAGCGATATTCAGAATCTGGCTGGAGCGAGAAACGGTGGGCTTCTTCATAGCCTTCTAAGAAATGGGATTTCAACCTAGAAATACAATATAGCTATACGTCAATGACGAGTTTCAAGAAAGTAGGCCCAGTCACAATCTGAGTAGCCCAACACATCAGAGAAGCAAGATGAACGAAAATAAAGACCACAGTGTAGAGTGCCACGAACATAGCGGAGAATGCGAGTTACAGTTGCAAAGGGATTATCGCGAGGATCCTGAAGGTACTAACTAACAGAATTTTCCTCAAAGGAAAGATCTAGAAGAGTTATACTGAGATACTTGAAAGCAACAACCAAGGATCAATAGAGGGTGGAATTATCAAACTTCTCATTTGTACGACTATGAAGCTGAGGCTGTGGGAGAAATGGTGTAGAAATATTGGCAGTGTCTGTCATCCTAGCTTGGCGAAGAATATTACTGGCATACTTGGTCGGGCACAAGAACAAACTCGAGGGTTTAGAGTCAACCTCCAAGCCAAGAAAGTAATGTAGGGAACATAAGTCCTTAATGGAAAAGTCCTTATCAATCCTAAGAATGAACTAACGAGGAGCCATTTCCAGTAAGGATGATATTCTCAATGTAAATCAAAAAATACAATAGCAAAGTATCTCGGGAGAAGACAAACAAGGATGTGTAAGCCGATATGCATAGAATTCCAAGATGACGGAAATAAATTCTAAAACGCTGGAACCAAGCATGGGGGCCTTGCTTCAGACCATAAATGACTTTCTACTGGTGACAAATAAAATTGGGATGATCAACGTCCTTATAGCTGGCTCAAACTGACAATTTGAGCCATATAGACCAAAGCATCAAGAACACCATTGAGAAAAGCATTCTTGACATCCATCAAATGAAGGAGCCATCGATGCATGGTGGAAATAGCAAGTATGTTACTGACGTTGGATGCCTTGACCATGGACTGAAGGTGTGATCAAAGTTGAATCCTAGAACTTCGAAGATGCCCTAGGCAATGAGAAAAGCCTTGTAGGGATCAATACTACCATCCGTATGGTACTTAAGACAAAAAAACTCATCAGGAGCTGACCACGGTCATATCCAGAAGGTGAGGCGGTGATGTGCATCTTTATGCATGCAGTAACCAATGCATTCATCACACTTCTTATCATGTTTTCTTTGGTTGATTCATAGTTTTAGTTAGGTTTACATGACAAAGGTTTTAGATGAACACTATTGTTGTTCTTATCTAAATCCCAAATTTTGTAGACATAATTGAAGCTAATGGAAAATTTGTATTCACGGGAACCTAGATTCTCCTTTAAAGAATGCTATCTGCAGTGGTGGTAGAAGATATTTGAAGGTCGTTCGTAAGGATTGTAGAAGATATCAAAGGCAGAGGATGATATTATATTGAAGGTTATAGACTCTAAAGCGTGGTAGTAGATGGAATTGAGCTTGAAAAAGGTGGATTCGAGTTCAAGAAGACCAAGAACAGAAGACGGTGCCAACTAGTTGAACCAGCTGGCATTCCAACATTCCGATACAATTTACGCACGAAGCCAACACCAATCATGCGTTGTCTATGCAAGTAGCTGGCATGGCCCGTGTAAATTTATCACTGGCTATGAAAATCCCCTTACGCGGGGCATGCATCTTCATGTGTGCCACTACACTAGTGCTTCAAAATCTCTCCCAAACGGCTAAGTATGGGTGCAGACCATCCCATTTCGTATGGAATGCATCGTTCCAAGTTCCAAAAGTGAAAACCAGCCCATAGGGTGTGAAAAATAGCATGAGATGCACTGATTTTATGAGAAAAGATCCTTCCAGCCAACTGGCCACGCTAAATTAGCCAAGGTCCACAAATTAGAAGTTCTGGATCAAGCACCAGCCCACGGCTCGTGCAGGTCCATGCGGCTTACCTTGCATGAGGCTGCACAGCCCGTGTCAGTCCTTCCGTCCCATCCTGCATGAGGCTGCACGGACCATGTCGTAGCGCACGCCCCGTTTTGCACGAACCTGCATGAGTGTCATTTGCCACTGGCTGTGAAAATTGTTGTTGCTTGGATTTTTAGGCAATATTTGGGCCTTTTTCAAGGCCTAAGTCCCTATTACCATATATATATATGGGCTGTCTACTAGATTTTAAGTTTATGCCTCATTTTCATCGTCAAGAGTAGGCTAGAGAGAGAAAATACTCTTCCTTCTCTCCAGGTTCTTTTCCTTTATTCTCTTTATCTTTCTTTTGCCCAATTTTTTTGAATCCAATGAAATACTTGGGTTCAATGCTTAGGGAGTAATTAATTAAATTTGGAACTATACTTTTATTCATGTATTAATGCTTATTTTTTGAAATTTCTTAGATCTACCTATTTCTATGTGTTTTATAATTATTACGATGGCTTGTTCTTCATGTTCTTGCTAATTGCATGACTGTCACACTAAATTACCACACACCGTAGTCTACTTACATGTTGGTGCAATTATTGATACCTCCTGGGGAAGGAAGCCTATATGCACTTGGGGTAATGATAGTCCGGAACAGTGTGGGTGTGTGCACGTGGTTTGCCGAGTCAACATTATGATTGACCATACACTAGTAAGCCGCAAGTTGGTTCGAAGGGTTACGGGATAGAGATAGTTAAAGTGGAAAACTAGGGTTAGCTTTGCAACCCTAGAATAATCTATAAGGTGCTTCACCCGCTTTTCTTTCTTAGGCCTAGTGAGAAGCATTTGTGGTGTAGTGACCGGGACGTAATGGAAATGGTCTTCGTTGCACTTCCCTAATTATGGAGGCGATGTCGATGGAAGATTACATGCGCACCTTACATGCCAGGTGTGGGGAAGTGTTGATCATCGACCACACCACGTGTCACAAATGCAAGAATAGGTCTAGATTTATTATATGTAATGAAATCGAGGATCGAAACAACATTAATCATGTTACTTAAATATTCCCAAAGTGCTACTTTATATCGTTTATTCTCCGTTGAATTTCATGCTTGTAGTTTAAGTACCCCCTTCCCCTCAATGCCTGTTTTAGCAACACTGATTATTCCAAACATGTGATTGGATTGACGACCCAATTGCGGCTGTGTTTAGTTGGTTATTATATTCCTAACATCTTTGTGGCTGACCCAAATACTTATTACTATTTACAAATTTTGGTAGTATGTAGTAGGAACAGGAGCAACCATACAAATATCTATCTTTGATCGCGTCTGCCACTCAGTTAATTTGGTAAATCTTCCGTGATTCGTTAATTAGCAAAATCGGGAGGGGTGGGTCAAATTTCGGTGCCGTTCTCGGGGATGTTAGTTTAAAGGTTTAGTAGTTAACTTGTATAGCGTATTAGTTGAGTAGTTTATGTTGTTTATATATTTTTCTGTTGTTTTTTTTTCCGTTGAGCTTTCTTGCTAGTTATCCGGATACTTCTAACCTTTTTTACTAGTGTTTCTTCTAGTTGGATACTGTTTTGCTCCCGGTTTATGATACACTCCTGTACCACTAACTTATGAGTTTTACATTACCCAACGGAATACGCAGGTAGTAAGCGATGAAGGAGAATGAGAACTAGACCGGGAGTTCCACAAGAACCAATTTTCATAGTTGTAGAGAGCTGAGATATGGAGGAAGATAACCAAACTTTGAGGGAATTTATGGCTCATAACTGGGAGAATCAACCCATATGCATTGTCTTCCTCCATTGCCACCCAATTTTACTTATGAGCTCAAGAGCGGCATGATCCAGTGCTTGCCAACTTTCCATGGAATGGCCGGTGAAGATCCAAACAAGCACTTGTTGGAGTTACATCTAGTTTGTACCAACATGAAGCCATTGGGAGTCTCGGAGGAAGACCAAAATTTCCATTCTCACTTGGGGATGCGGCTAAAGATTAATTGTGCTACATTCCACCCAGTTGCATCACCTCCTAGATGGATATGAAGTGCAGATTTCTTTAGAAACACTACCCGGCTTCAAAGTTTGCGGGGTTAAAGTACCAGGTCTCCAATATCTCTCAGTTCGCTAATGAATCCCTCTACGAGTATTGAGAACAGTTTAAGAGGCTATTTCAAGATGTCCATAGCATTCATTTAAGGAGGGGGATTTCGTATACTATTTCTTCAAGGGTTTGTGTGATGATGATATGTGAATGGTGAATGCTACTTGCAACGGTTCGATCGCCAACAAGAGCCCAAGGGATGCAATGGCACTCTTCGAAGAGATAACAAATGGTATAAGGGAGTTTGGTAGAAGATCGAGAGTGTAAACCATGGATGAACCATCTCCTTCTCCCAAGAGAGAGGAGCAAATCAAAGCTCTTTCTTCCATGGTGAAAGAGTTCTTGAAAGTGAGGGTTCAACAAGTAAAAGTGTGTGGCATTTGCAGTCTTGTTCATCACACGGATGTTTCCCCACAAGTGGTAGAATATTTTGAGGTAGTTAAGGGGTTCAATTTAAACAATGGTGGAAATAGGTAGCATTTTGGTAGGGTGAAACAACAAGGGTTCCATGGGAACCAAGGAGGTGAATGGAAAGACCCATACACGAATACCTTCAATCCGAGGTACTACGATCACCCCAACTTCCGTTGGCTCAAGGAGATTCAAATGTAAAGGTACAGCCAAGGTGGAAAAGCTCCACCTCAAACCTATCCAAGGGGAGAATGACCTTCCATCAACAATGCTTCACTCTACAAGTCGGATTGAGAAGAAATCTTGGAAGCGATATCTCAATTGGCTAAGCATGATATTTTTGCGGAACGCATAAGGCGAGAGATTGAAGATCTCGAGACTAGGGCATTTTCGAGCATCAAGAATCTTAAAATTCAAGTCGGACAACTTGCCACTTCGGTGAGCCGACTTGAAGTTAAAGAGTCTGGAAAGCTTCCTTCCTAATCGGAGATCAATCCGTTGAATGTGAGCACTTTGTAGCTAAAAAGCATGAAGGAGGTGCATGAGCCCGAGAAGGAGATTTTACAAGAGGACGACTTGATCGCGGAGAGCAAAAAAATCAACTTGGAGAAGCATGAATTGGTTGTGGAGGAGGAACCTGTGAAGGAATTTCCAAAACCCGAGGCGACGGTGAATCTTCTGCAACCTTTCCCTAGTGCACTTAGAGGAAGGCCAAAGGTGACAATTAATGATGAGCACATTCATAAGATCTTCGAGAAGGTTGAGGTTAGCGTTCCACTCTTGGACTTGATTAAGAATGTGCCTTCTTATGCTAAATTATTGAAAGTTGCATGAACTAAAAGAGGAACAAACCACTTAGGCCATTAGGAAAATTGAAAATAAGGGGAGTGGCTACTCTTAATCATAGAAATTTGCCCAAAATATGTGATGACCCCGGCTTGTTTTCAATTCCTATTTCTTTAGGTGGTAAATTGGTGAAGAATTCTATGATTGATCTAGGACCATCTATCAATGTTATCCCTTTTTGCCATTATGAGAAACTAAACATAGGTGAGCTTAAGGACACCTAGGATAATTGTCCAATTAGCCAATCACTCCCAAGCTATCCCTCAAGGTTTCGTGAAGGACATGATGGTTAGGGTAGGCAACCTAGTGTTTTCAGCAAATTTCTATGTTCTTGACGTAGTGCAGCATGGTTATGCACCCTCACTTTTATCGGGGAGACATTTTCTTAAAACGTCAAGAACAAAGATTGACTTTCATTTGGGAACACTAACCCTACAGAATGAAATTGATAAGGTGGGTTTTGACATTTATAAATCTAAGCATGATTCATCTGATGTATCTCTTGTGTGTAAAGGCATAACTTTGTGTGAAGAACTTGCTCAACATAAGAACTCTTGCATGATTGAAGATATTAAATGCCTAAATGAAATTCTTGATGATGATGAGTTTTTGCCCAATATAGAAAGCTTGCATACTCTATCTTGTATGAATAAATTCAGTGATGATATACTTGTTGATGAACATGTGTCTTCTAGTGTGATTAAAGATGCTTTTTGCTTCCGATATCTCACACTAACTTGCAGCGGAGAAAGATGCAGGTTAAGGAATTAGCAACTCCTCAATCCCTTCCTACTCCCAAACTCAAAAAAAAAATCTACGATTGAGAAATATAGGCATGTTTGGTATGTTTCTCCAGAGGTAAAAGGCAAATTGAAGGTAATGTGGCGACCCGTCCATAAGAATGTTGTTGGTGGTGTCAAGGATGGTGATTCTGGTGACCCATCAAACTAATTTTCTTAGTTTTAAAACGCATGAAATAATAAATCGTGAGGAAGACAATAAAAATATAGTGTTTTCTATTTTATATTTGTGCTTTCACATTTTTTCCTTGAAATATTTGGGAATGTGTTTTAAGGATTAATAGTGATCAAAATTATTATGGAACAGTGCTACTTTTGTTTTTCATGTTTCTGGGTTCAGGAATTTAATAGGAAAGTAGGAGGAAAAAGGGTTCAATAAAGGTCCATGCTAAAGCAAGCCGGCACAGACGTGTCAAGGCACGGCCCGTGTCAGGCTGTTTAAGCACAAGGGCTGGTCGGGTAACACGAGGCAAAACCCGTGCACCATGGCATGGATGGAACCACGCCGACACAAGTCCCTCAGGCATCGGCATGAGGCCTCCAGGCGCCAGAACAATGGCTTCTCATGCCAGCACGATCTGGACCTTTCCTGCACAAAGGAACCACAAGCCAACACAAGAGCCCCATGCGCCAGTATGAGGATGGCACACGCCCAGCACGGGCCTCCATGTGGTAGTACGGATCCGGCCTAAGGATCCGTACAACATATCTAGACTACCCAATTAAACCTCTCCTAAAACCCTATATATATCCCTCATGCCCAAATCATCTTCCTCACTTCTCCTTTTCTCCTCTCAACCGAGTTCTAGCCTTCTACATCCCTTAAACCATTTTTTCCTTAACTTTCTCAATTTTCCTCAAATTTACCTTCACTATATATTAAAATCTTTGTCGTTTTGATGCCGACAAAACCCATAGATCACTTTTCCTAGAAAATTCACCATTTTTCTAAGAAAAATAAAACTTCAGTTTTTCCAGATTTTGAGCTTTCTCCCAAAACTCAATTTTTGATCCATTTCGGCTATTGGTGTTTGCTTCGAGGGGATATAGGAGGAGCCCCGCACACTTATAAAGCAAGGAAATAATTCCAATAATCACTCGAGATATTTGGTGAATTTTGATTAATTGGAAGAATTGGAGTTCTTATGTTTCTTGGATATGTACATGCTTGAAGTTTGAGGATATTGGTGTGATATTTGGATTGTTGTGGGAGAATATTTTGAGTGGGATTATTTGGTAGGATGTTTTGCTTTTTATTGGTGATTATTTTTTGTGCAGCTTATTATTGTATATCATCATGCCTCGTAAACGGAGAGGGGGGGCTAGTGTACCTTTTATGGGGTTGACTACACTACGTCAAGTTTTGTTGAATGCTCCATCCAAGAGACAAAGTTTGTAGACATGAGGACCCTCAATGACCTCAAACTCTACAAACCAGTCCAGGTGCTCTTGCAGGGGATTGGGCTTAAGGAATTCACTAAGGTGGCAGCCCCCACCTACACTAGGTATACCCTAGAATTCCTATCCACCGTTTCGAGAGCCACCAATGGGCAGTGAGATAAGATAGTTAGATTCAACTTGGGGGATGTGGCCCATTCTATGACCCATCAGGAGATGGTTCAGGTGTGTAGGTGGAAGTTCTATAGGAAGATTAGGGGGTATGATGAGCCAACTGTTGGTTTAGATGTGCGTACATTCTAGCCCTCCATCACCCAAAGGCCACGGGGGGAGGGAGAGAAAGAACATTGATATAGTCCACCCAACGCTGAGATATATGGTGTGACTTCTGAGTGTGGTGGTCAATTGCCATGGGGAGGCAACGACCTGCACAAATAGGGCTTGTAGGATCATATGGTCTATCTGCTGTGGGAGAATTTGTCTAGACTTGGTGGACGAGTTCATTGGCCACTTCATCGACCTCTCTAGGAACCGGACAGGGAAGATAGATATCGTGGGGGATGATATCACTCTTGTGGAGCATTTTGAGATTCTAGTGAGCAATGACAAGCGGGAGAACCCGAATGCTGCCTACACTCTTACTCCCCCAGTCATGGAGAAGGAAGATATGATCTAGGTAGAGAATGGCATCACTTTTTGGCTATACAAGGACCATCATTTCGTGAGGCTTCCCAAGGAAAATAGGAGTACACTAGCTAAGACCTTCTGTTATAGGATTTGATTATACATCATGATGAGGACTCCCAAGTGATATTGGGTGTCCCTTTGGAGAATGATGAGCAGGAAGAGGTTGACCAAGTTTCGAAGAAGCTAGCACAACCTTTCTCCACCAACCACCAGTTTGCTTAGCCGACCCCCAATCTTCAGCAGTTTGTGCCACCCCTTAGTTCCCATAGTTGATGTATTCACCGATATTTGAGCAGCCCTAGTGCTATAGCCCCTAGTTGAGCGGACATTTGGAGCACCGCCATTGTACCAGGGCCCTATTCACATTCAGGAGGAATCTTACCATTCTACAGGGCACGGTGGCGATGATTCTCGCAGTTATAGTGTATCCTACCATTACGATGATTTTGTAGAGTCTAGAAGGAGCAATGGTTGTAGGGCTCCTTCCACTTATGAGCCACACCGCCACAGTGTGACCATTCTCTCTTAGCACGGGACTAACTCATAGAAACACCCTCGGTACAGCCCGTTCCCGGAGCATGACTCCTAGGGTTTCCAGTCGGCATCTTCTTTCCATATGTGGACCCAGCCACGGGAGCCAGATTAGGTGCAGTCGTGAGGAAATGGAATATTTGAAGTTGAACATGATATATATCTAATTGGTGCCCAGCTGGAATATCATGAGTAGGACACTGCCTAGAAGTTCGATCGAGTCGAGGACAACCATCACCACCTCAGGGCAGATATAGAGACACTGCATGATGGCGTGAGGGAGATCACTAACCATCTGAGGACATCAGGTATAGAAGATGGCTACTTCTATCAGGACCCGCACGGTCAGGGGTAAGGAGCCAGACATCACGGGTGGCATTGAGCATTCTTTAGTGTTATCAACTGTTCCATTTACATCGGTCACATACATTGGGGAGAATGCATGAACTAAGTGTGGTACAGGGGTTGGAACACCTTCAGGGTAGCATCTCATCTGTTTTGGTTCTAGCCTATGATGATTGTTTTGATGACTTATTTTTCCTTGTTTTTGGTACTTTTCCTCATTAGGATTTGTGAAATTTTAGTTATTTGTTTGCTTTTAGGTGTGAGGGAACCTTTTGGTGGTGTAATTTTTGTTTTTCATGATCTTTTTGTAGTATAACGCCCACCTTAGAGCCATTTTGTGCTTCACAAAAAATGATAATTTTGAAGAAAAAAATACCCAGCTAAGTTGGAAACTTGAAAGGGCAACTTAGGCAAAAATGGGAAGAAAGCTCGGATAGGTCGAAAGACCTAGTTAAAAATGAGAGGTTAGGCCCGACTAGGTTGGAAAACCTAGGCAAATATGAGAGGCTGTGCGGAAAAAAGTGAGAGGTGAGCTCAACATGTGTGAATGCTAGGACAAAAACCCAAAAAGGGCTCCTGGGCAAATGAGAGAAATTGGAAATGGAATTTTAATATCTTTTGGCCATCTTTGGCGGTTTCTTCATCAACATTTCTCGGATTGTCTTCGATGGCTTCTTCGATGGATTAAGCTAGTTTAGCACTCATCATTCTACTTTTCCTTTTTTTCCACTTCTTCTTTTATGTATTTTTGGTGGATAGGTTACTTTAGCATCTTCGGGGAGAGTGAGAGTTGTGTGATTCTTACGATCTTTAGGGGAACTAGGGTATCTTAGGAATAAGTTGAATGTATTGTTTAACTTATCTTTGCATATTAAATTCCTCTTGGATCTTTTCTCGTTTTTGTTTACTCGAGGACAAGCAAATGTTTAAGTGTGGGGGATTGATGTGCAGCTTTATGCATGCGTTAATCAATGCATTCGTCACACTTCTTATCATTTTTTCATTGGTTGATTGCTAGTTTTAGTTAGGTTTACATGACAAAGAGTTTAGACGACCATTATTGGTTTTCTAATCTTAATCTTGAGTTTCGTAGACTTAATTAAAACTAATGGACAATTTGTATTCACGGGCACCTAGATTCTCTTTTTTGTTCCTACAAGTAGGTTGCTCGTGAGTACCTTTTTCAACATCATTCTGTAGAAGGCCACATGTGAAGGTTGTAGAAGATATTTGAAGGCTATTCACAAGGATGGTAGAAGATATCGAAGGTCATTCGCGAGGGTGGTAGTATATTGAAGGCCACATACTCTAAAACGTGTTAGTAGATGGAATTAAGCCTGCAAAAGGAGGATTCAAAGTTCAAGAAGCCAAGAACGGAAGACAGTGTCAACCGATTGAACCAGCTGGCCGTCCAATGGCCATCGCATGAGTTTAATTCGAGTTCAGCTCTACTCATTCATGGTCCCAAGTGTTGTAGAAATAAAATGAAGGACACAAATTGTACCCTATCCGACGGCAGATTAGAATATAATTTAAGCATGTGAATGAGTGACGGTCTGTCTAATAACACTGAACTATTAGGCTACTAGTTTATATATGCGTTAAAAATGTATCATTAGTGAATTATAGTGACTTTTATGTTAAATATTACATGTGCATTTAATTGGATAATTTTGGTTATTTATTGGGTATTTGTTGGGTTTCCATTGAGTTAACATAATTTGGGACCCATTGGGATCAAAATTTTCCCTTAATGCAATCATTCCCATCCCACCCAATCCCAAAAGCTAATGGGCATTTATAAATACCCGATCCCATTAACTACCCATTTATTAATTTTTCATCTCATTTGTTCTCAATCCCGCCTAATTAACACCTCTAGACAACATGCACCTAACTCATTCTTCAATGGTGCGGGTCATTCTTTCAGAAACTCAAGTCGGATGCCATAGGAATTGCAGTATTTTTCAAATGGGCCACGGTATTCTCCACCATTATTTGCTCTGATATCTTTAGCCTTCTTTTCTTTCTCACGTTCAACCCTTGCATGGAACTCTTTAAACGCCTCAAGCACATGGTCTTTGTTTTCAATAAAAACACCCAAAACTTTCTCGAACGGTCATCAATGAAAGTTACAAAATACAATGCACCACAAAGAGATGTTTTAGTCATAGAGCATACATCAGTTTGAACTAAGTCAAGAATATGCTCTTTTCTACGTGAATGTGTTGGTCTAAGAAATGAAACTCTATGTTGTTTTCCAGCTAAGCAATTAGTGCAATGGTCAAGTGTAGTAACTTTTATTTCTCGGAGGATGTTTTTTCGGTAGAGGATTTGCATCCATGCTCGCTCATATGGCCTAGCTTCTTGTGTCATAGCTCCATAATTGAGTTTTCGTGAGCAGTATTAACCTCCCCTTGCAGACTTTTCCTTGCATGACATATAAGGACCCATCATTTCTTCCTCGACCAACGACCATGTTGCCACTAGTGATCTTCCATTTCCAATCTCCAAATTGGCTAGCCATTTTGCCTTTATCAAGCTTCCCTGTCGAGATAAGGTTGAGCCGCATTTATGGAACATGTCATATATCCTTCAGGACGAACTTGCATCCCGTGTTTGTCTTCAAGATGATGTCACCTAAGCCAATGATCTTACTTGTGAATTGATTTCCCATTTCACAACACTGAAATCTCCACGTTTATAGGACAAGAAGAGCCCTTCATGTGGGGTAACATGGAAAGAGGCACCAAAATCAACGATCCAAATGCTATCACCATAGGTAAGATTGACATAATCTTCAATGACAAACACTTCATGTCACACCACAGATTCCACTGTAGAGGTGCTCTCATCATCCTTCTTCTTTGGATCTATTTGGTCTTGTTTAACCGTTCCATTCTTTCGATCTCTCTTGAGATTGCGGCATTCAACTTTCTTATGGCCCACATTACCGCGACAGTAGCAAGTAACTTGGGAATGAGACTTTAACCGCCCTCGTGATTTATTACGTTCGCCACTTTTGTATCTTCCACGTGACTCACTTCTACCTCAATTCTCGATCACATTGGCCTTCGAGTAAGTGGTTGTGCCACGTTTTGTTATCCGTGCTTCTTCATTGATTAAGCTGTCGGCGACACCATCCATGGTATGCTTTCCTTCTGTAGCCAAGTTGATAAGCGTAACAAAGATTGATATGGAATCTATGATAAGTTGCAAACCTTGTTGCTCATAAGCTCACTACCTTAATCTATTCGAGTGCTCGATCATATCTTGTCCATCCTTGTACTCCAATTTGACTAATCGCCTCACTAAGTGGGCTTTGTTAGGTGGTGTTTTCTTTTGAATCATGGACTCAAGTTTTTTCCATAGCTCGAAGGCATTTGTATAAGTAGAAACACACTCAAATAAACTACGATCAATGTAATTATAAATCATGGCGACCGCCTTCCTATTCAGGAGCTCCCACTCTTTATCGTTCTTCTCCGTCGATTTGGTCTCCTTCATAATTGGTTCGTACCAATATTTGCAAAATAGATTATCCTCCATCATGGGCTTCCAATAGGCATAGTTCTCCACCATGTGCCTGAACATTTCTCCATCATGAGTGATACTTGCCTCCATCTTGACTCCCACAAGAAACTAACGCCGATGAACCTTGCTCTGATACCACTGTTGGAAAAAATTGATATTTCCCTCTTTGTGTGATGAAGATGAAAAATGAGGAAAATGTTGGGGGAAATGGAATTTCCCTCTTTGTGTGATCAAGATGAGTATCGAAAATAAAGAAAAATAGGACACCAAAAATTTGGTAAC
>JAULKM010025827.1:0-13927 GCA_032355605.1 Rubia tinctorum | reverse complement strand
GGGCCGCCGGAATCCATGGTTTCCCGCTAACCCTTGATAAATTTGCAGAGACCGTAATGGAGAAGATGAAGTCCCATTTTTTTTTTTTTAATTTTTTTGGGCTAACTTAAGAAAACGACGTCGTTTTGCCCTTAGTAAAACGACGTCGTTTTAGTAACTTGTGGCCTTTTGGCCTAACTTAACAAACGACGTCGTTTTGCCCTTAGTAAAACGATGTCGTTTTGGTAGGGTGCTGGACAAAAAAAGGAATTTTGAGCTGAACCAAATCGGCCCAGCCCAAAATAAATGTTAACCCTAAATTTTAACATGTTGCATGCTTGGCTCCAGTAGGCAATGGAGGAATAATCACATCATTCACATGGCCGCCGCGACGCCGCCGTCATCCGCCACTGCGTTCAAAAAAAATTGCACTCCTTTTCAGCCCCCCAGCATGAGGTTCTGGTTCCGCCACTGCCCCTCGCTCCCCCAGATCCGCCCATGGCTGGATCACAAGGAGGAGGAATAACACAAGGTGACTCACCGCTGGGAGCTTTAACCATGGTTTCCATCATGAATTTGTTCGTTAAACCGTCAGCTGCGCACGCCATTATCTCCGAGCAAAGCTCAGTCGCATTTGGAGGAACCCTAGGCTTATATGTCAAGAGCTTCGCATACTCGCTCAACAGATGAAACATGTAATCATAAACACGATCCATATTTAGTTCGTCGAGGATAAAATCACTTGCTACATTTCCCATAGCCTGTGCCCAGGGGCGGATCTAGCATGGGCATGGGGTAACCATGGTAAAAAAAAAAAAGGGGTATTAGTATTTGGTTACCCCATGTAACTTTTTTTTACCATTAATATTAAATATATATTTTTTAATAGGGGGTATTAGCATTTGGTTACCCCATTGAAAATTTTCTGGATTCGCCACTGCCCGTGCCTGCAATAAGATAATTCAAAGAAGACGTTTGAAGGAATTTAACAGGACATAATATCAAAAAACCAAACATGTGTCATTTTATTAACAGTACTTCAACGGGGAAGATCAAGCTTGAGAATTACCTTGTCGATGTTGCTGTTTCCCCAATCAACTGCATGTTTAATGGATCTGCACTTGTCATCGGAACTTGTAGGCCAGTAGTGTTCTAAAGGCATCAAAACTCTCGAGAAGAAATCGTGGTATCGCGGATGTACCATCAGTGGTGCAGAATCACAGGCAAGTATGTATTTCTCACTCACTGACCATGCTGATCCTTCTATGTAAATCTTGTATCTGCATGCTCGTATGTAGCGATGAAGTTAGCGTGTGTTAAAAGTCACATATTGGTGAAAGATAAAGCTATAGCTTAATATATAAGATCATGGATTTCTACATAGTACCAATTGGTTTTAAGTTAATAGCTTATGATTCTAATATGGTATTAGAGTCAGGTTGGTCTAGTAGACGTATATTCCTACTGTTTGGCCGGACAAAGTAAATTAATGTATAAGATCACGGTCAATAAATGATGCTCCGCATGTTGAGAGTTAGTAAATGCCACAAGACAGAGCTATGCAACAGCTAACAAGATAGTTCAGGGACCAAGAAAGACATCTAAACTCTCTTGTGAAAGAATGCATCCTCGTACCTATAATTGCATTGCTTTGCCAAGTCGGATTGCGCGTACCCTGCCTCGTGTTCTTTAGCCCAATCCTATGAAATTGGAAGAAAACAATCATGTCAATAAGCTAAGGCATTTAGATTCTGCTTGTGTAAACAGAGATCACTACCAGCAGTTAAAATGGCACTGAGCAAAATATAAAAGAATGCATATTGCCAATGCTGCCGGTAACAGCAAAACATGGCTGATAAGGAAATAAGAAATTCTTTCCCTTGTTGGGAAAAGTTATAGAAGGTAGTTACCTTACAGAATTAGGTTCCTTATAGAATTAGTTATATATGGTAATTTCCTTATAGACTTAGAATCCTATTCCCGTTAGACTTTGGTCTTTGTAACCCTATATATTGTAATTCTCATCATTGATGAGATGTGTCATTGATGTGATATCAATGCACCATTAATAAAGTCTTTTATATTTTATCACCATGGCTCCAGTTCATCTTTGTGAATCGGCTTTGAAAGCGAATCAGGTTTGTCCATGAATCGGGTTTGAAGGCGGGCTGGTTGAAGAGGTGGCCTGGGTGGCGAGGATGGTACTTGGTAGAAGGGGTGGTGCTGGGAGACAGAGGTGGGCGGCACTGCTAGGGTTTAAGGGGTAGATGGTGGTTTTGGGCGGAGGTGGGTGACGCTGCTAGGGTTTAGGGCGTTGGTGGTGGTGCTAGGCGGAGGTGGTGGCACAGTAATCGTAGAGGGAGGAAATAGTTCAGTATTAAGAACGGAGAGGTTTAAGGAGAATGTGGTAATTTTTAAATGAAAATGTTTTTAAATTAGTATAATGATGAAAATATCATTGGCTAATCGGAAAATAATTTTGCTTTACTTGAAAATCATCCAAAATATGGTTTTGGGACCAAACAAATCATTTTGTATTTGTTGGTTGTTGAATGGACGTGCTATTCGCCTTGGGACCAAAAGATGGTATTGCGACATATGTTGGGTACAAAAAAACAAATTTAGTCATAAATATAATAAAAATATACATCAAATTCAAATAATAAAGCATCAACACAAATTATTGTTTTAGGCAACCTAAACTTTAGGAAGAGATTATTATGCAATTATAAGAACTTTCATTTGGGATGGGGTTTTTTTTAAAAAAAATATGCTGATAAATTTACCGTGCAATTTCCAAATGCTATAAATACCACAAAAATATCAGGATTTCCAATTTTCTTTTCCCGATCAGAATTCTCTCCTCCGATCAGAAATTTGTAACCGCTGCTAACCTCTGCCATTCTGCCGCTAACTGCTGCTGTTCCTCCCCTTAACGCCACCGCTCTGGCGCTGCATTTCCTCCTCCTCCGCCGGCGACACGGAAGAGCTAGGGCAATCGTCGACGATTTTCTTCTTCCATCGCCGACGCCATTGTAGCAACCGTTCTGTTCTTCAGATATGAGTTTTTGTTCTGTATTCCGATCTGAGCTCTTCCGTCGATGGCGCAACTGTTTGCCGGCGCATCTCTGAAATTCATGGTGCCTCTGCAACTCACCTATACAATTGCTTCGACTCTTTGACAAATCTCTGATATTCAAGGCGCCTCTGCAATTGCTTCATCAAAATTTGTGGTGGCTCTGCGACGTTTTCACGGCACAGCTCAACGACGATGTTCCACGGCGACGACTTTACGTTGTGGCCAATGAGATGCACTCTCTAATCGGAGAAGAAAGCACGCACGTGAGGTAAATACCTCTGGCGACGTCCTAGCCTCCGGAAAACCTTTTCTACGTCGGTATACATCTGCTTCTTTAAGTTTCCTTACTGCATCCTAATCTGAATTTGTTGTTGTTTTTGAATCTAAACCTCTGCTCCTCTGTTGTTGCTCTTTGATTTTGTGATGATGTTATTATGAGATGTGTTGATGATATGTTGATGATGTGTCGGCTGAGCTTCTCTGCTTGTGAGAGGTGAGATTTAATTTTCTGTTTTATTTTTTCAAAGACTTGCTGAAGTTTAATATTATTTGACTGAGTAGATTATCAGTATAGATTCTTTGGTGTAGGTTAGTACACTTGCTGTTGAGATTAGAGGTCTGGGGTTCGAATCTCACTATGACCTTTATTTTGAAGAATTTATGTTCTTGATGTACATGTTGAGGTTTAATACTATTTTGATTAAGTGCATGTTAAATGATTAGTCTTGGGTACAGTGGTAATTGCTTTAGTCTTCGAGGTTAGAGTCCCAGGTTCAAATCCCACTAGGTCCATTTTTTGAGGAGTTTTTATTTTGAAGTACTATAACTTTTTGTTGATGTTTGCAGCTTTTTTCTCCGATGTTGGTATTTTTCATTATTCGGGTGAGGTTATATTGTTATGAGTTGATGTTTTGTCGTTTTTATGGTTGATATGGATTGTTATTTGCAGTTTTTTTAAATTTTCTCATATTGATGTTTTTAATTTTTTGGCGGCGGTTTTGGTAATAAGATTTGATGTTTGTAGTTTCATTTTTCTTAAGCTGATGTTTTTCATTTTTCAGATGAGGTTCAGATGTTAGAAATTGATGTTTGTAGCTTTTTGGTGATGAAAGTTGATATTTGTAGTTTAAAAAAACAAATTGTTGATGTTTTATGATTTTTTGAGTGATTAATTTATACTTTTGAGATATCGTAGTTTTTTTATTGATGTTTTTAGTGTTTTTTAAAAAGAATTGTTGCCCTTTTATAATTTTTTGAGTGAATAATTTATACCCTTGAGGTACTGTAGTTATTTTTTAAATTTTTTTTCTCAGGTTGATGTTTTTCATTTTCTTGATGAGTTTTGTTGATATGAGTCAATATTTTTTTTGTAGTTTTTTGGTTATATGGGTTGATTTTTTTTGCTTTTTTTCTCTATGTTGATGTATTTCATTTTCTTGGTGAGTTTTATGTGATACGAGTTGATGGTTGTAGTTTTGGGTGACATAGGTTGATTTTTTGTAGTTTTTTTTCTTATGTTGACGTTTTTCATTTTCTAGATGAAGTTTAGGTGATAGGAATTGATATTCTTAGTTTTTGGTTGACATTAGTTTATTTTTGTAGTTTCTATTTAAAAATGATAATTGAAGATTTGTTGATATTTTTATGATTTTTCGTTGATGTTTGTTAGTTGTAGTCGACATTTTTTTTTCAATTTTTTGTCGAATTTTATTTCATTTTAAATATATTTTTTGTTGTTTTATTTGTTTTTATATATTTTTTGTTCCAATTTTTAGTTATTTTTTAAAAAAAATTGTTGATGTTATTCTATTTTTTGCTGATGCTTATAATTTTCAATTCAATAATTATATTAATTTTTTGCATTTAAAAAATAAATTTTTTTGCAGATCACAGATTGCAGGAAAATGATGGGAAAAATTAGCCAAAAAACCCGTTGGAAAAATATTAGTGATACGTCCCTGTAAAGTTATTAGAAATAGGTTTCTGTAAAATTATTAGAGATAGATCCCTGAATTTAGAATATATCTAGAATTGCATGAAAATTCCTACCTAAATTTTAGTCTGCCTCACATGAGACCATCTCCAAAAATTACGATGATGATTAATAATCATTCAAAGAAATATCATTAAAAGGAAAAATATGAGATAGATTAAGTATCACAATAGTAGTATTGATCAAATTAATGGTAAGGAATAGGATGAGGGATGATCATAGGATCCGATCTAGACCCACAGGGTTTAGATCCACTGAGTTGGGTATGAGTTTAAAAAATTTAGACTCATCGAGTTTGGATATGGGTCTTGATTTTTAGATACGGATCCGAATTTTGGTCTAAAATACTAAGACTTAGACTTGCCCCGCCCTGAACCAAACCTAACCCGTAGACCTATATAACCCTAATTATATATAATTTTACCCAAAATTTTAAAGTACTTTCATATTCTCTTTGTATTTTTATTTCAAATTTAACAAATATAATATGTATTGTATATTTTATTATCTTGAAACAATAATTCTAATACATATTGAATTTCAATTATTTGAATTTAAGATAATATATATTTTATTTAGTGAAGAAAAAATAGAATATTGAACTCATTTAGAACTCAAGACCCGTTTAAACCCATCGTTCTAAGTATGTACCTAAAATTTTCTGATCCTACGAATTTGAGTCGAATCTAAATCTAACTAAATGTTTTTAAGGTCGGGTATGGGTTTAACACCTAGACCCGACCCATGATCAGGATTGAGCAAATGAGGCCTAATTAGTCCTAGTCCATGAAGCGTGTAGGACTGAAATAATTGGAAGGTCCGCCCAACAATCCAAGCAATCCTATTCAGACGTTATCCGGAATGAAAATTCTAGAAGTATTTTATTCCCCTCAAAATAACTAAATAATAATTTAATTTCCCACAATGTTATCTCTACGCTCTTCTTTTGTTTTTTCCGGACAGTATTATCCTCAATTTTTTTATTTATGTCATCATAGGTTTAGATGCTTGGGTTTAAGTGAAAAAATAAATAGTTGTAATTAAATGTAGAAAGTTAAAAGTAGAATGAGTAGATGAAATTGAAGAAATCTTTCAAAAAATGGAAAAATTGTCAAATAAAAGAAAATATTCATTTATAATAAGTGTGCTATAAATAACAAAACAGATGGAATATTATCTTTATGCTTTTTTACCCTCTTTCTTACTATTTTATTTAAAATTATATTGAATTAATAAATTCATTAATACATTTATTTTATGCGATTATCATTTTTTATTTTTAAAACACAATATTTTGTTTTATATCGACTAACTGTTAGATTAAGTTGTTTTATTATAGATGTAACTAATAAAATGATTTGAAATTTATTTTATTTATTGCAACGAGTTTCCTATAATTTTGAAAATCTTTTAAATGTATTATAATGTAAATAATTATAATTTCACCCTAAAAGTTATTGAAATGAAATTTTCATGATCTAATCGTTATTGATTTAATATGAGATTTTTCCTCTTTAAAGTATTAACTTAAAAAATTAGTTACACATTTAAATATATTTTGAAAATATTAGGTTTTTATAATTTTTAGTAATGATTAAGCACTCAATTATCTAGAGTCAAAATGTGTATCCTTCGGTATAAATTTGTATTACATATATTCCATTTCTCGTTTTTTTCTGGAAAAAAAAACAAAAATAAATATTTCCAGTATAAATTTGCTTATCTTTTCTCACGGATCACAATACAAAGTTGGTTTTCGCGTGTGAATAAATACCGCTGATCTTCTTCATCTTCTTCTGTATTAAGATCAAGCAGGTCAGCAAATCATTTCAAAAAACAAAAATGGAGAGAGCAATCGAAAGGCAGAGAGTTGTTCTTCAGCACCTGAAGCCATCGTTTGCAGCATCTTCCGTTGAAAATCTCGATTCTCCAATTTCCGTGAGTGTTTTTTTTAATTTTTTTTTATATGAAACTCCTTTTAATTTCTGTATGTTTTATACAGCTCGGTTGAAATTCATAATCGCAGGTTATGCTTTTTCTGTTTATTAGGTTATGTTTTTGTAGTTTGGATTTCTTAGAGCCTGTTTTAATGGAATTCGGAATTTTAGGATCACCTACAGTTTGATTTTGATCCCGTTTTCAATATTAAAATAAAAAATTACCGTTAACTTCTAGAGAGTATGTAATGAAACTAGCTAGCGTTTCATTTAAAGATTGCTGACGATTGAAAATGAACTTTTTTGAACTGGATCAGGCTTCCGCATGTGCTGCAGGGGATAGTGCTGCATATCACAGGGGATCTGTTTTTGGGGATGATGTGGTCATAGTAGCGTAAGTTATTAAATCTCTGATTGTGTTGGTAAAAATTGATTGCAGGCTCTGCTTTGTTGTTGGTGACACTTGTTGACTTGCATCATTTGCAGTGCGTATCGAACTGCTCTGTGCAAGTCCAAAAGGGGTGGTTTTAAGGACACTTATCCTGATGATTTGCTTGCTCCAGTTTTGAGGGTGAGTTTTCTACCTGACAATATATGTCCACGGTCGTAGTTAGAGTTGGGTTAACGCCAGATTTATTTTGATGCGTAATTATCCCTTATAGGCATTGTTGGAGAAGACGAAGCTGAACCCAAGTGAAGTAGGGGATATTGTTGTGGGAACAGTCCTGGCTCCTGGTTCCCAAAGAGCTAGTGAGTGTAGGATGGCTGCATTTTATGCTGGTTTTCCTGGTAGGTATTTTTGAAAGTTTGGTTTTGTGCAATGCCGTCTTCTTGACCAGTGTATTTTGACAGATTTACTTTACCTTTTTTCTTGTAGAAACTGTGGCTGTCAGAACAGTGAACAGGCAATGTTCATCTGGCCTTCAAGCTGTAGCTGATGTAGCTGCAGCAATTAAAGCTGGTTTCTATGATATAGGTAATTAGACAGGTCTCTAAAGGCATAGTCTTGATGCATATGGAGCATTAAACAGTTAAAACTTATAAACATTTGGATTGTAACATTACTGAAAATTTCACCCTTGAATTAGGAATTGGAGCTGGGTTGGAGTCAATGACCACTAACCCAATGGCCTGGGAAGGCTCGGTCAATCCAAGAGTATGTTTTCTTATTTTTGCATCATTGTCTATTGCTGGTGATGATTATTCTGTATAAATTTTTTACCTTTCTTCCTTTGCAGGTAAAAACAATTGCAGATGCACAAAATTGCCTTCTTCCGATGGGTATTACTTCAGAAAATGTAGCGCATCGTTTTAGTGTGACTAGAAAGGAGCAAGATCAAGCTGCGGTAAATTGCTTCTTTGTTTATGTTTTTACATTCGTATGGTTTCTATTTTCCTATTATAATGTTCTTGAATTCTATTCGTAGGTTGAGTCACATAAGAAGGCTGCAGCTGCTACTGCTTCTGGAAGATTTAAGGATGAGATCATTCCTGTAAATACTAAGGTAAGAATTGCTTAATGAAGTTGTATCAGTGATTATCTATTATGAGAAAAAAAAACCCATTTAAGCATGTACACATATGTTACGATTCATGAACATGTTTACGAAGTAGACTTGACATGTATTTGCTGATGTTCCAATGATGAAGATTGTTGACCCAAAAACTGGAGATGAGACACCTGTCACAATCTCAGTAGACGATGGTATTAGGCCAAACGCGACAACTGCTGACCTCGCAAAACTGAGGCCTGTATTCAAAAAAGATGGTACAACCACTGCAGGTGGGTTGGTGTATGTATGCTAGTTAATTGCAATTATTTCGGATTTCCTTGGCTGACATTATTCTTGCCACGGATGTAGGAAATTCTAGCCAAGTGAGTGATGGTGCTGGAGCTGTACTCTTGATGAAGAGAAGTGTTGCAGTCCAGAAAGGGCTTCCAATTCTTGGTGTCTTTAGGTACATGGACTGTTCAGTTAGTGAATTTATGAAACAGCGTCAGCTGTTTATTTAATTCCTTGGTTATTTTTTATTTGCTTGTGTTTTGAATATATCTTTTATTTTCCCTCGAGAGAAGGAAATAAATAAGATCTTCGAAGTGGTATACTTTTGTGTATTGTTTTATTCATAGTCAGCCTAATGAGGATTCATCATGTTTTTTTGTCTTGTGAACTATAGGATTAGTGTATTGAGTGTGCTGTAATGATTGGCTATATCTGGTTTTTATGTTTTTCTTATGGGTCTGCCGCATTTTAAACTTGATTTGCCTGGGTTTCGGGAGTTATAAAACACCATTGTCTTTGTGTAGGACTTTTGCTGCAGTTGGTGTAGACCCTGCTATTATGGGGATTGGTCCTGCTGTTGCAATTCCTGCTGCAGTCAAGTCTGCTGGGCTTCAACTTGAGGACATTGATCTATTTGAGATAAATGAGGTATTTGTTGTTCTGATGTAGCAATATTTCCTTTTTTGTTTCTTGTTGGATTGACTCATGAATGTGAGTCTCATTTGCATATTATGAGCAGGCTTTTGCATCACAATTTGTGTACTGCCAAAAAAAGCTTGAACTTGATCCTCAGAAGATTAATGTAAATGGAGGGGCAATGGCTATTGGACATCCTTTGGGTGCAACAGGTATTAGAAAAGAAATCGATTGGAACACAATTTCACTTTTAACTTATTCTACTCTACTTTTGTCACTGTGAGTTCACACTACTCGATAGATATTTTGTGATCGGTTTTGTTCTAGTTATTACTCTGGTGCATGGTGTGAAAGTGTGCATTGAGATATTGTTGGAATTTATTACAGGGGCTCGATGTGTAGCCACATTATTGCATGAAATGAAGCGCCGTGGAAAGGATTGCCGTTTTGGGGTTGTATCTATGTGTATAGGTATGTTTGTTCCATAATCCCACTTGGATGTGCAAGATATTATCCGGGAGTTTGTGAAGCTATTGTATTATTATACGCTTACGTCGTTGAACTGAATTGCAATTGCAGGTACAGGAATGGGGGCTGCAGCTGTTTTTGAAAGAGGTGATTCTTGTGACGAACTAAGCAACGCCCGGAAAATAGGAACCAACAATCAGTTGTCTAAGGATGCTCTCTAGACACTGCATTACCACATAAAGATAAATAACATTACAGAATCATCTGTGTACTAATAAAGCATAAGCTTGAGATTAGAACTTAGTGGAGAAAATTGATATATTCTGTTGTTTGCAGCTTTTATTATTACTTGATTCAACAGTTCTTTACATTTTCTCCTCCCTTTTTGGAGGTCAGTTGTGGTGGTCATATAATATTTGGTTGATTATTAAGTGGCCTATTGTTGAATAAAATTTACCTGAATTAGGTGGATGTTGCATCCTATGATTACCTTTAATGCAAAAGGTTGTTTTTATACTGCTACTTGAACTATTAGGGATGAAGATGATAGCACCAACGTTTCAAGCAATGTACAAATGAAAACTCGACTATATAGAAGGAAAAGTATTGAGAGACTAGAGACCGCTATCTGTGCATGTACTTCCTCTTCTATACCTCAAAACATTATTAGATATATTCTTTAGAAAAGTTAACAGATTAGATTAAATTAATACTATTATTAATATGACAAATTCTTGTTTTAGGCGCCTAAACTTTACGTTAGGAATTATCATGCAATTATAAGAAATTTCATATGGAATTGAGTTTTTTTTAAATATGCCGAAAAATGTAGGGACATACTGATCAATTACCAAAATGCTATATATACACAAAAATATAAGATTTTTTCATTTTCATTTTTCATTATTCATTTTTCCTTTTCCATTTTTCATTTTTCATTTTATTCTTCTTTCCGTCGGTTTTCTACCGGAAACCACCGATCTCTCTGTTCGTCGGAATTCTCTGCAATTGGACGGCGGAATTCTCTGCAATTCAACGCTTCTTCTTCTTCTTCTGGTTCGCAGTGGCGGTTGCTGGTGGAACATAGCGATGGCGCGGCAGAGCTAGGGTAACCTCCGACGATTCACGTTCTTCTTCTTCCGCTCCTGATGGCGATACTTCTCCGTCCAATCTTCTCCAAACGCGAAGGCGACGGCGAGGAGCAATCGACGGCGACAGATACACTTCTCTGTCCGATCTTCTCTGACGGTGAGGAGAATCGACGCGAAGATGACAACGAGGAGAAATTAACACGATTTCAAAGGCGACGCTTCTCTGTTCGTGAAAGCGGCAGCGAGGAGGGCGCTAGGGTTCAGAGTCGACGACGTTACGGTTCAGAGTCAACGGCGCAAGGTTCAGAGTCGACGACGCTAGGTTGTGAGGTTGAAGAAGATTCACGCGCTTAATTTGGGAACGATGCATGTTGCGCGTGTGGCTTACGCGACGGTGGCGGACGCGACGGTGGCGGACGCCAGAGGCGACGACGAATGAGCTTCTAGTTGTGAGAGGTGAGGTTTAATGTCATTTTTTTTTCAAAGGCATGTTGAGGTTTATTTGTGTTTGACTGAGATAATGTTCAACAATAATTGTTTGGCGTACTGGTTACTATCCCTGACATTGAGGTTGAGGTTGAGGTTGAGGTCTTGAGTTCGAAACTCAATATGCCTTTTATTTTGAAGGATTTATGTTCTTGATAAACATGTTGAGGTTTAATATTATTTGACCGACTGTATATTCAAATCCCATTAGGTCCTTTTTTGAAGAATTTTTATTGTTGAGGTATTGTAGTTTTTTGTTGATGTTTGTAGTTTTTTTTCTTATGTTGATGTTTTTCATTATTCGGGTGAGATTTATTTGTATGCGTCGATGTTTTGAAAAAAAAATTGGGTGATATGGATTGATATTTGTAGTTTTTTTATTGTTGAGGTACTGTAGGTGTTTGTTGATGTTTGTAGTTTTTTTCTTCTTATGTTGATGTTTTTCATTATTCGGGTGAGATTTAATTTATATGTGTTGATGTTTTGGAGTTTTTTTTGGGTGATATGGATGGTTATTTGTATTTTTTTAAAATTTCCTTATATTGATATTTTTCATTTTTCGGCTGAGGTTTTGTTAATAGGAGTTGATGTTTGTTGTGTCATTTTTCTTATGCTCATGTTTTTAATTTTCCGGATGAGGTTCAGACGTTAGAAATTGATGTTTGTACCTTTATGGTGATATAGGTTGATATTTGTAGTTTTTTTTAAAAAAATTGATGTTTTATGATTTCTTGAGAGAATAATTTATACTCTTGAGGTACCGTATTTTTTTTGCTGATGTTTTTAGTTTTTTTTCTCATGTTGATGTTTTTCATTTTTTGGTTGAGTGTTAGTTGATATGAGTCGATGTTTTGTAATTTTTTTGGGTTATATCGGTTGATATTTTTTGCTTGTTTTATTCTCTCATGTTGATGTTTTTCATTTTCTCGGTGAGTTCTAGGTGATACGAGTTGATGTTGTAATTTTGGGTGATATAGGTTGGTTTTTTTAGTGTTTTTTTCTTATGTTGACGTTTTTCATTTTTTGGGTGAATTTTAGGTGATAGGAATTGATATTTTTAGCTTTTGCTTGATATTGTTGATTTTTGTAGTTTTCTTTTTTAAAAAATTGATAATTGAAGTTTTGTTGATGTTTTTATGATTTTTAGTTGATGTTTTGTTAGTTGTAGTTACCGTTTTTCAATTTTTTGTTGATTTATATTTTTTGTATATTTTTTATTTGTTTTTAATGTATTTTTTGCTCCAATTTCTTAATTGATGTTTTATAATTTTTCGTTGATATTCTGCTATTTTTTGCTAATGTTTATAATTTTCAGTTCGATGATCATATTATTTTTTGCATTTTAAAAATATTTTTTTATATATTTCAATTTTTTGAATTTTTTGCTTGCTGCAGATGGCGAAAAAATGATAGGATAAAATTGGACAAAAAGTTCATGAAAAAATATTAGCGATAGGTCGCTGTAAAATTATTAGAGATAGGTCCCTGTAAAATTATTAGAGATAGGTCCCTGAAACTAGAATATAACTAGAATTGCATAAAGGGCCCTGCCTAGAGTTTGGGATGCCTCACAGGAAACCATCTCTATTAATATAGAAATAATAGTAATACCACATAAAACCTTGTTGGACTCATCATAATATATATATTTGTAATATTAGTTTCTTTCTGTGATTTTAGTTATACACAAGTAGCGATATAATGATATATTATGTGTGTTGAACAGTAACTGAAGAAAATGAGAAAAATATTTTTATACCTAATTCACATAAGTGTCAATATAATCTTTTGATAAATAAAAGTGCAAATATAACCCTAGGTGATCAGTGTAAGAACAAACATACTCATTCTGGCAGATTTAGTCCGGAATTTGGTAAAAAGATAATTTTTATCCCTTTAAAAAAATTTAAAATTAAAACGAATGAAATTACATTTATAACCCCCAAACTCTATTCTTCTTCTTCTTCTTTTCTTACCACACACATTCCTTATTTTTTTTCTTTTTTCCCCTTGGATCACTGGGATCGACTCGAACACCACCTCCTCCACTGACGTTCCCAGATCTATACATCACTAAATTGGGTTTTCAAACCAGCTGATTAGAGGAGAATAATGGTGGTGGTGGTGGAAGTGAGAGGTGGGAGGCGGTGAGTGGAAATGCAGTAAGTAATTGGGGGAGGATAACTCCAGTTGGCCCGGTGGTAGTGGTGGAAAGCAAAATGAGGCAAAGTCGGAGCGGCAATAATAGGCGGTGAGTGGAAATGCAGTAAGTAATTGGGAGGATGATAACTCTAGTTGGCCTGGTGGTAGTGGTGGAAAGCAAATTGAGGCAAAGTCGGAGCGGCAATAGTGGGCGAAGGATTTTGGCGTGGCGGTGGCAGCGCGAACGGTGGGGCTAGGGTTGCGACAGTACGATGAAGGAGCGACGATGGAGCTGGGAGCTGGGAGCTTAGGGGTGGTAGTGGAGCAGATGA
>JAULKM010025826.1:0-27213 GCA_032355605.1 Rubia tinctorum | reverse complement strand
CGAATCTACTAACTTCTGAGCTCGGAAGTTCCCAAGGAAGGTGGTTGTTGAAAAAAAAACATGGAACCAACTTTGATTAATTAGGCTCCTTTAATGAGGCTGCCTCCACTAATGAAGTATTCGAATCGAGAGTTCTATAAGACAGTTATATAATGTGAACTTCATGACAAACTGAATGCTTTCAAAATTATTGCTTAAATTATTTACAAATCACATGACATTCCCAATAAGAGCAAAACTTACTACACTCGTGCCAGCCTATGTGGTCGGATTTTGAGAAGTTTGGATTTCACATTAGTCAGCGCATTCACAACTTGAGTTATATCACATCTTTCTCCGGGGGATTCTTTTGAGCAGCACAAAGCAACTTGCATTATGGAAGCTACACACTCCAACATTTCAGCATGGTACTCTTCTTCTCCATCCTGGAACAAACTTGCATCGACAACACGATATAATGCATCAGGTATAGCATTATGCACCATGTCTTTCAAGCTGAAATTTTCGTCGAATCTGTCATCCGTAGGCCTAACCCTTACAAACACTTCCATCAACATGATCCCAAAGCTGTACACATCGCAACTAGTCGATACCAAGCCTTCGGATCCATATTCTACGTACAGAGAATGAGTTATTCAATGTAATTTATGCAGAAAAACAGAAAAATTACTAAATCTTTTAAGGTTAAGGTTACCTGGAGCTACATAGCCGAATGTCGCAATTGTTTTAGTGTGCACACAACTATCTTCCCAGCTCAACATTTTGGTGATTCCAAAGTCACTTACATGGGCGACCATTTCTTGGTCTAGCAACACATTGCTAGGTTTTATATCACAGTGAACAACTGGTGTTGAATAACCAATATGCAGATACTGCAAGGCGGTTGCTACATCGATCATAATGCTCAATCTTTGCGCCGTGTGGAGGTTTGGATAGTCTGAGTAAAGGCGCTTATCGAGACTTCCATTTGGCATAAACTCAAGCACCAAAGCCTTGAAATCTGGGGCAGAGCAGCTGCTAATGACTCTGTTGAGGTTTCGATGGCGGAGGTTTCGTAACACTTGACACTCAACGTCAAAACTCTTGAATGCTTTTTCTGAATCAGCATTGAACACTTTTACTGCAACTGTCCTCCCATCATTAAGTTTACCAAGATACACCAATCCAAATGCACCTTTACCGAGTACATTCTTCTCATTGTACCCATCAGTTGCTTGTTGAAGCTCAAAGTATGAAATCCTCTCTTGCTTTCCCAGTAATAGCGAACCATCTTCCCTTGAACTCGTCTTCTTCTTTCGATATCTCATGTACACTAGTACCAAGGCCATGAATCCCAAAGTTGCAGTTATTCCCACACAAATCAATATTATCTTAAGAAGTTTATGATTCCTCCTTGATCCTTTGCTCGACACTTTCGGGCATGAGGGAACATGAAATTTTGAAATTCCACATAGGTCATCATTAGACATGAAAGATTGATAGGTGAAGTTCTCAAATGGACCTTTACTTGGAATTGGACCACTTAAATTGTTGAAAGAAACGTTCATATACTTGAGGTATCGAAGCTTTTCGAGGGATGAAGGAATGGAGCCCCAGAGACTGTTATGTGACAGTTCTAGAGTCTCCAAATTTAACATACCATTCATTTCTGGAATTGATCCTTGAAAACTATTGAATGCCAAAGATAGGTAACTCAAACTTTGTAAACCTCCAATTGTGCTGGGAATATCACTTGAAAAGTTATTCATCGAAAAATCCAACTTCATCGCGGCCTTGAAAATTCCAACAAGAGGAGAAAGGGACCCAACCAAGTGGTTTGAAGAGAGGTTAAGATACAATATATCTTTGAGGTTGAACAGGAAGTCAGGTAGGGTAGAAGTTAATCTGTTTGAGTCTAGGTGGAGATTTCTCAAAGTAGTGAGATTTCCTAAACAATCTGGAATTGACTCTGAAATTTGATTGTGACTTAGAGATAAAGTCACCAAATTTGGCAAACCACACAACTTATTCAACATGGCTCTCTTCAACTGATTGTCCCTCAACTCTAAAGACTGAAGTGTATCTAAATTTTCAATGTTGCCTGGGATTGACCCCATAAGCTGGTTGCCTGATAGATCCAACAACGTTATCTGACTAAGGTTACCGATTCCGATTGGAATCTCTCCCCTGATGCCACAGTTACCCGCAGCAAACATTTCCAAGCAAGCCGAAAGGTTTCCGAACGATTTAGGAAGTTCACCATTTAGTTGGTGATTGTCAGTAAGTTGCAAGGATCTCAAACTGTTGCAATTTGTCAAGGACGTCATGAAGGTCAGTTCGGAGGATGAGAAATAGTTCTGTCCTAAATTTAAGTACTCAAGAAATCTGAGATTTCCGAGGGAGTTTGGAACGGAACCCACAAATTTATTTTTCCCTATTTCGATTGTTTTGAGGTTCGAACAATTTGAGATGGACTCAGGTAAAGTGCCATCAAAGCTATTCTCGAAAAGATAAAGTTTTTGGAGATTGGGAAGCCCTAGGCACATGCTGGATGGAAGATTTCCAAAGAGTTTGTTGTCTCCAAAACTAATCACATTTAATGTTGAGAGGTTAAAAATATTAATAGGAATGTGACCAGTTAACTTATTATGCCCAAAGTCAACTGCTTGAAGATTATGGAGATTGGTGAGCTCTTTCGGTATTGCACCTGCCATATTCACTTTAATTAATTTCACATTTCAAACTATTTGAATAATGGTTTCTTTCACTATAAACTATTTAAAACCAGTTGTTGAAAACTTTCTTCCAAAAAAAAAAACCTTTGGCAGATATGACCATACCTGAAAACATGTTGTCGGAGACGTACAAACTTCTTAGCATGGTCAAATTGCCGATTTCTCTTGGAAATTCTCCTGCAAATATGCGTGATAATCGAAATTATTACTCCATCAATCAGAAAATAACATATTTACTTTTTTTTAACTCAAATTTTGACTCTAATTATATATAAAATAAAAATATCACGTGAGATATTTTTAGATTTTTTTTAACATCTATTTTATAAATATCAAATTTTTGTGCAAAATTATGGGGTGTAATTAGAGAAATAGTTGGTCAAACATGATAGTTGATAATCGTGAAAAAGTAAATGTTCAATTTTCTTAGGGGACGGAGGGAGCAGTTGGAATTAATATTAAGGTTTTACCTTCAAGATCGTTGTTTGCAAGATAAAGTTCCCCCAGCATCATCAATCTGCCAATTTCTTTTGGTACCAGACCATCGAATTCATTATCAGCCAATGAAAGGAACTGAAGTTCCGAACACTGGCCTAGGCTTGGTGGTATTTGGCCTTTGAACTTGTTGAATTCAATGCTAAGATATTGCAGTTTCTTATGAGGTTGGCTGCAAATAGACATTGGGAGACTTCCAAAAATGTTATTCCTCGATATGGCTATAACTTCGAGTGACGATATGTTGAACAATCCATAAGGAAAAGGACCTGAAATTTGGTTATCCTCAATAACCAATGCCCTCAAATAAGGAAGATTACCAATACCTTGAGGTATACTTCCATTAAGAGAATTCAACGAAAGCCATAGCTGTTCGAGTTTGGTTAGATTTGTGATAGAAGTTGGGATAGTACCAACGAAGCTATTGTTGAAGAAAGATACAATCTGAAGATCATGCAACGAACCAATCCATGACGGAATTTCGCCCTCGAGATGGTTTGTCCCGAGTTTGAGGACCCTTAACCGCCGGAGACGGGACAAATCGCTCGGCAACTCGCCGGAGAATCTGTTTAGGTTTAAGTTAAGAGAAACGAGAAGTGATAGGTTACCGAGTTGGGGAGGTATTGTGGCCGAAAGATTCATGCGAGAAAGGTCTAATGCAGTCACTCTGTTATGACGTGCACTGCAAGTTACTCCAATCCACTCACAAACTGAACGGGCGATGGACCAGTTGTTTGTAAGCACACTGGAGTTAACATGATCTCTGAAGGCAAGAAGAGCATATTGATCAGTGGTGATATTGTTCGTGATGGGTGCTAGCCCTAACCCTAAGGAAGGTGGTCGAATAATAAAAAATATCAAACACAGAAAACTTGAGGAGAGATGCATTTTGTCAGATGTGTGTTATGTGTGATTCTTTTGTTGTACTTTCGATTAGCCATATATAGAGCTTTGCATTAATTAAGTCAACCATGGAATCTATAAATTAAACAATAAACAAAGCAAGAAACCTTTAAGTTCAAGACAAAGAAAGAATGACAGGTATCGATAGAGAATTTATGCATGTGTTTCTAGAGTCGTTTTTGCTGGTATGCATGTGTTTTGTCGGTCTACACACACAATTAGGAACTCACTGAAAAATAAAATAGTAATATCTCCATCCCAACCAAAATTACCTAGTTTGAATTTTGGAGTCGAGTTTACAAATATTTAACCACTAATTTTACACTTTGTTTTTACCACGATTGATACTCATATCTGTGATAAACTGTAGGTTCTATGTTAGAAAAATGGATATTTTGCCAATTAGAGAGTTAAGATCACATTGAATCATTTAATATCTAACTCATTGATTTGTGAAGTGTTTGATATTTAGATGATTCCTTCCATGATCAGGTCGAACCTTGAAATTTAGATTTGAAATGAAGATCATAGCATTGGAAGAAGATCACTTGTAAAAGTGGTAGAAGAAAAAATGTTACTTTCTAAAAGTGGTTTAAGAAGGATGTTTGTAGAAGAATTGGAAGACAAGGTAAAGGAAGTGAGCAAGGAGCCATGAAACCCCTTACTTGCGGACCATGCAAATGTGGATGGTCCGCAAAATTCAGATTGGGAATTGAAGATTGGAAGAAGCTCTGACTCGCAGACCGTGCAAATGTGTATGGTCTGTGAAATTCAGTTTGCAGTCAAGGGATTGAAATGACTTCCAACTAGCGGATAATACATATGTGCACAATTTGCTATGACCTCGTGAATCCCTAGTTTGATAAGAGATTTTTAGTCTTTCTTCTCTGTGCTATAAATACCTCATTTTACCCAAAGGATACAACTTCAGACTTGAGGGAAAACCCTAGTTTTGCATTCATTTATCTTCATTTATTGCATGTTTTTCAGGGGTGTTCAAATTGCCCGACCCGACCCGTTTTGACCCGGCCCACATGGATCGGGTCGGGTCAATGTCCCATTTGGGTCGATGTGGGTCGGGTCGGATTTTGACCCAAATTGACCCGTTTTGACCCATGTGCAATTTTAACCCATTTTCTTTGAAAAAATCATAAAAAAGAATTAGTTTAATACAAAAATCCACCATTAATTTAATTCATAAATCATTACTATTTTTAATATGATTTTGGTCAATTTGGGTCGACCCATGACCGAGTCCGACCCGACCCTTAACAATGGAAATTTTGACCTGACCCAACCCGACCCATTTGTCCCAAAATTTTGGGTCAATTTGGACCGGGACAGCTGACCCGCCCCGACCCATGATCACCCCTAATGTTTTTTATGGATTATTGGAGTTTTGATATGGGGTTTTTTGTTCTAGGCTAGATTAATGTTTAGGAGCAATTGCTAATCATGTTTAACATGAATTTGTGAAATTTGAATTGTTCATCTCTTTTTCGTTGATTGACAATGGTGTTTGTTGTTATTGTTTATGATTAATGCATGATTAGAATTAAAATGACAACTAATTGTGATTGTGAATTGATTGAGGGCTAGACTTTGGGAAGAACTTGGAAGATTTCGTCTTTTTTCTGACGTGGTTATTATTGATTGATGTGAAGATTATTATTTGGGATGAAAAATAGTTGTGATTATCAGTTGATTGAATTTCATATATTCAAAGGTGTACTTAGAAGATTTCTTCTTTTTGTCGATGTAGTCACTATGCACTTCTAGCATGTCCGCTTTTTGTCGTAGTCATTTTTAAAGAATATATTGTACTAATTTTGTGTTAATTACTGTTAGAGCATTAATCATATTGGACCCTCGTGTGTATTGTAGTGTCTGGGGTAGTATATTGGCCTTTTTTAGCTAGATTGACCCAAGGGTAAAGGTTATTGTGTGGCGCTTCTCATCCACTTCAACTGAACTGAGGGAGGTGAGAGATTTTGAATCATTGTGGTAATTGAGAAACAATCTCTCCACGACATATATGTGGCCAAGGAAAATAAGTCAGGCGATAAGTCAATAATAGAAGGGCATCCGCAGAAGGCAACAAGTCAAATTGTGGTAGTAGATGGAAGAAAGCCGAGAAGAAGGAGTTGAAGAGCGAAAAAGGAGGAACTGACATGGCCGCACCATACAGCACGGCCCGTGCCAGCCAACATGATGGTGCCAGGATGCTCTGGCACAGGCTCGGCTGATCGTTGCGGCCCATGCCAGCTGGGAGGCCTCGTGGGGCTAACTATTGGCACAGGTCGTGCCCTTTTACAAAACTTGTGCCGCTCCAATTTAGCATCCAAAGACAAGCCGACGACACGCAACGTTTCACAAAACCCATGCCATCATTCTTGAAGAAATTGACTCCTAGCCAACGGCCTACAAGGATTTACACGGCCAGCACCGTTCAGAAGGAAAAATCATGCATTCGGCTAGCGGCCCGCAAAAAATTACACGACCTACGTCGTTCAACTGACCGAGAAAGAACTCCCAGCCCACGGGTCATGACGGACGATGCGGTCGCGTGCATCAGAATGACCAAGATCAATACCTAGCCGGTGGCCCGTGTCTTCTGCCATGCCAAGCCAAGCCATCCCGACCGCGCCAAACAACATGGGTTGTGCCAGACCCAACCAACACAAGTCGTGCCCCTTTTACATAGGAGCCTATCTCTGGGGTTTAAGCTAGATAAGAGCCTATATCTACTAGGCCTTTAAGCTAGAGAAGTTTGGATTCCATTTTGGTTCTTTCTCCTAAGAGTAGGTAATGAGAGAAAGGGAATAACCCTTCTTTCTACTTTTTTTTCTTTCTTTCTCCTTGTTTTTGCCTAAGGGCATTGAATCCAGCGAAATACTTGGGTTCAATTCTTCGGAAGTAGTGATTTAGCATGGGGATATATATTTGTATTCATGATTGGGTAGTTATTTTGTGAGATTCTAGATCTATATATCCTTTTTATGCTTATGAACATTATGTTGGCTTGTTCTTTAGAATCTTGGGAGTTGTTTGGTATGCAGTATGATGTGTTTTAGTTACACATACCAGGATTTTAGAATAGGTAGATTTGTTTGGTTGACGTAAAATATAGAAAATGTGGGAATTTGTAATTAGGAGGAAATTAAACTTCCCACATAATGTGGGGAATATGTTATCGAGAACCCCTCTTGGTCGAACGGAATTCCTTCTTGCTTTTAACCTACCATTACTTTTTTATCCCATAAAATGCGAGTAAATTTTTCCATATCCCTCCATTACACGTAAGTTTTTCCACTTCCGTTACCAAACAATATACAGGTAAATAAATCCCAAGAAAACAAATTCCTTCATGTGCAACCAAACATATTTTTATGTATATCTTAGGAATTCGATCACAAAAATAACTTTCCATGAAATAGAAAATACTGTAGGAATTAAATTCCCACACAAACCAAACGACTCCCTATTAATTGCTTGATTGTTACACCATGTTTGCCTACACCTTAGTCTACTTTGCCGCATTTATTGATATCCCCCGGGGAGTTGAACCTAGGTGTAAGAGGGGTAGCGATGGTCCGGGACTATATGAGTGTATGCATGTAGATTGCCGAGTCAACGTTACCACAACCATACAACTAGTTTAGTTGGAAAGTTAGCCCAAATGATTGCGGATAGAGATAGCATTGTATCAAACAAGGGTTAGCATTTTTTGCAACCTTGGTGTTAACGATAAGGTGCCTATCCCTTTGCTTCTATAGGCCTAGGGAGAAGTAATCGTAGTAGAGTGCCCGCAACATAATCGTACGGGAAAGAATCAGATCTGCACAGCAGGAAGGGCCGTTGTTGCACTCCTTTAATTAAGGAGGCGGTGCCGATGGAATATTACTATAGCATCTTTCGTGACAGGTATGGGAAAGTGTTGATTATCGACCACACTACATACGTGGCATAAGCATTAGGATATATTTGCATGTCTTGAATGTAATGGAATCTAGGATCGAAATGTACTATCGGCCATGTTAATAAAATATTCCTCAAGTGTTAGTGATATATAATTTTTTTCTCTTGTGTTATTGCATACTAGTAGGTGGTAGATAAGCCTCCTCCCCCAAATCTGTTTTGCGACATTAGCTATTCCTGACATGTGATCTGATTGACGACCCAATTGAGGCTTTGTCTAGTTAATTGTTAACTTCCTAGCATCTCTGTGGATGACCCCAGTCTTTCCATTATCTACCCTACAGGTAGTGTAGTAGTAGGAACGGGAGAAAAAAATATAAATTCTTATCTTTGTGAAGTCATTCCTCGTGTTACCTTAATTGATGACCCCGAGGAGAGGTAGATCAATTTTACACTGGATTAATGGGCTTCAGCTCAGCAATTAATGTGTTGTGGCCTTAGGCTTAAGAGTAGAGTAGATCATATGGCGTTCGGTCTGAGGGGGATGTTCAGCTACAACCCTTATCAATAGTCCTCGAGAGAGAAGAAGGTTTAGGCTATGACGTGAACCACCAGATCTCTTATGTGTAAAATTTTGAAGGCTATGCCTCGTAGATGTCTTTCCGTATTCTTTTTGAAAACAAAAGCTGTCAAACATTTGAACCATTTTGGCACGTTCTGCATTAGTGAAGGCTCCATGTGTCACGACCTCGATCTACCTAAAAGAGACTTTCGAAAATGGCACACACATTCGCCAGTTTTTGAGCGATAATAGTTAACCCACGAAATGAATAGTACCTTGGTAGATAAGTACATTTCCCTATAATAGGCCATTTTCACGTTTATTGGAAATTTTACCAACTGTCTTTCTCCGTGCCACCTCTTCCTTTCTCGCCGATTTTATTCTAGGGTGTACCGAGGGGTTTTCCAGTGAGTCATTTTTTCTTTTTCATATATCTTCATCAACAATGCTAGGGTTTTCCTGCAACGACATTGTATTTCGTCTGTGAGAAAATGAGGGATATCCTCGTTATTTAAATTCTACCTTCTTGATTTGGCCATGCCTTTTTGTGTTTCTCCATGCTTAGCTTCTATTTAAAAAATAATTGGTTCTATTTACTCCTGATCGCACGCCCTCTACACTTTACTCTTCTTCCATTCTCGAAGGTGAAATGTCTGAGTTTTTTATTGTCCCCATTCTAAAATTGTCAGCCTATAAGCATGATGGCTTTACAGATTGGGGTTCGAGCTCCCAAAACTTGCAGAAGATTGTTTGCCTGGTGAAATTCCATCCTTGATTGTGGAATATTTTAAAAGAGTGACCTCATTTTCCCTTAAGACATATCTTCCTGGGGTATTGTGTGATTCCATTCTTCTTTGTATTTTATTGATCTCAGGCTAAGTTTCTATTGTCTTTCTAGAAATTTTATTTTGGGCTGATAATTTGGCCCAACAGGCTCAGTTGGCCTAAGTAGTTCATTTTGGTATTGCCCAAGCCACTGAAGCCCATGTTACCAACCTGAATGCCACTCTTCAATCGGAAAGAGATACTTTATAAAGGTTGAAAAGGAGTTTGTTAACCGCATTCCACACTTTCTTCCCACAATAGTACTATCGATGGACTCCAGTCTCTTGACGAGGTAAAGACCTAGATGGTACTTCTTTGGGCATTCTTTGATAAGGACTTTAATACACATATCCTTTAGAGTTTCTTTTAGCAAATCTCTTGGCATATTCCATGAATTACACCAAGAATTAGATGGCTGAGAAGCTTACCCCTATGCTCCCAAAAGAGTACTGGGCTTCTTGGTCCTCATATATATTACAAGATGTTCGGGCTGGTAGAGGATGCATGGTGGTCCAAAATCCAAGATGGAAGGATTCATATTCCTTTCCTTGATCAATTGAAGGATTAACTCCACTCCCTAAGTTTTTAAGGGATGAAGAAATGAGCTTTGATGAGGATCCCAATTGGAAAGTACCAGTTCATGCCCCCTCAAGATCTTCTAATTGATTATGCAATGTTAACACATTTCCCAACTTTAGAAGGCCTTGAGTTAGTTAACGAGCCAGACCAATAACATGTGTCAAAGGCCAAACACTCCCACATCTGTCCATCAAATCTTGTACAAGACAAACACTTTTCATAAACAAAAATAGGGAGGAAAGTTTGTACTAGAACACGCCACCAACATTATAACGGTAACCACCCACACACGATAAGCCCAACACACTTGATATTTATGCAGAGATATAATAAACAAAAAATGAAATAAGTGGAGCCACAAAACATAACAGAAATTCAAGTCACACAGTAGAGTCAAAAAACAAAATTCATACATCGCAAATACAATGACTACATGATCACTAATAAGAGAATGAGCTTAGCTTTGAACATGGCCATTTACCCCGTCCTGAGATGATGCCCCATTGCATCATATCATTAACATCTATATCAGTGCAAAGAAAACATTGTTGTTGTTTATCCTCCGGACACACGCAAAACTCCTCAATACTAAGTGGCTCCCCTAAGCCTTCCAGATTGTCTAGCAAGGTAAATGAGTGACCATAATCACTCACTTTTTCCCAAAATAATCTATCCACCTCCCTCTAGTGCCAAATCAAAATTTTCTCTATCTTTGACATACAAGGAAGCCTCCTGACCAGTTTGATATTTGACAACCTCAAATACCTAAACCCAAAATATTTACCGATATTCGGAGCAGTGTCAAAAATCTTAGACACGATTTTAAGGAATCCACAGGTCTTTAGAATCGAGTGGACTAGCATTCTCGTGTACTCCGGAGAATTAAAGCCCACAATTAAAAAATGAGTATTTTTTTCCTCTCAGAGCTACCCCAACCCTCTTCAGACAAGAGAAGAAGATCACGAACATCCTTGAGCTTGACCTTGAGACCATCGACTTCTTTTGCTTTGGATTCAAGCTCCTTGAAAGCATGCAAACGAGGCCCCAGGGACGACAAGACATTCACAACCTATAAATAGAAATATGATTCACTGACTCGCAACTGGATCACACATAAAACAAATGACAATAGGGCAAAACATCCCCAATCACTGAATAATGCTCAACAAAGATTATATCATCAGGAAGTGTGATATCCGGACTACATCATTCACCTTCCACTCCACTTTGAAGGGTATTCCGAGTACATTGCAGCTTCTTCTAAGATTCCTGCAGCATCTCTAGAGGCCCGGTAAGAGAATCACCTACTCTTGGCAATGGTAGTTCACGCTTACACTCCCCTCCCCGAGTTTGCTGACTTGACATCTCGATTAGCCACCTGCTCGTTATACACCTCCAAACCCACATCATGCGATACCACAAGTTGGTCAAAAGAATGAACACTTTGAGTCACAGACCCAACACTAGCCTCACAATGGGGAATTGCAAGTGCTGAAACAAAACTGTTGGAAAGGCCCATATCTAGGGGGGAAAACACACATCAAACCCTTTAATCACTGGAAAAACCACTATTCTGACCACCTCAGATAGACTGAACATACAAAAATATAACTTCCGCCAACATAGTCACTATTATGTCAATGAAGACACTATTCATACCTTTATAAGAGGATACATATACCCCTTTAATTGAATTGGAAAATCACATAATGAAATCGAAAATTTCCGTGGAGAAGAAAATCTGAAGCCTGGGAAAATCGACCATAAACCAAAGTCCCACAACTCAAGGACTACAAAAAATGAAGAAGGAATAAGGGATGTAATTAGGCCCTAAACCTATTTATAAAGAGCATTCCCAAATCATGTTTCCCAAAAAACTCAATCGACGAGGTTGTTAATTAATCAAAGCTATTCACACGAACCAAAAAGGCACTAGACTTGCGCTGTTTTGAATGCTGGAAACTTTTCAAAAATAAAGCCCAAGCAATGATTACACTACTTGGATGAAAACCTCTCTGAATGCCCCAAGCGAATACAATTACCCATGGATATCTCAAAGTATCCTACCACATTCCTAGTGGTGGAACAAAAATCCATAATTATTGCCTCGCTAATACCCACATCTTCGAAGCCAATATTGTCTACTACTTGCCTCGCTGCACGTAATGCTCTACCCCTTAAAATATTTTGGTCCGGGAGATTTATGGTATATATTTGGCCTAAATGGTGGTCTAGCCTAAGTAGGTCTCAACATTGTACACATAATAAGTGAGGCGCATGCAGTACTCGCTAGCGTCACTTCACGCACAGTTCACGCTATTTGTACGAGAAAGCATTCAACCACAACTACACAATTAAGATACCACTTAGTCCATGATCAAAAGAGCATGTCCCACAATATACAAGTGTAGCCTCCACGATGGCCATGATAAGCACGTCATGCATGACAAGTAAACTCCCGACAATGTATGAATGAGAAAGCCAATAAGTAGGTGAAGGACTAAGGAAAAAAGGTAAGTAAGATCTGGAAAATAAGACTACATATAATAACTCCATACTAAGTTTTAAAAATAAATTTTACCCCGAATCCAATCCGAGAGACTCTTGTAGGAAACACACACAGGAAACTAAATGTTGGATGGAGCAATCACCATAATTTATATGGAACATAGTGCAACAATAAGAGATGGGGATTTTAGGAGATCCAATTATAATGACTAATAGGTGCATCAGGTGTTTTACGTGAAGGATCCCACTGACAGGAAATGGAAGATTTTTCTGGGGGAATTTTTTTTCGTGAATGGCCAATCCATGACACATTACATTATGGGGAATGAAGATGTTCTGCTAAAATATATCACTGATGATTCTCGGTTATCTAGGAATGATTAAAGATTGAAGATATTCTAACAAGAATTGACCACGGGGAAAGGATTTGGTTGGATTCTCATATAATGCAGTCAAAAGGAAGTTGAAAAGTAAGAACAAGAATGGATGTCCATGGAAAACTTAGTTCGTATAACATAAATTAGGGTTCTCAACGGCATGCATCAATATTAATGTTATCTATTTTTTAAACTATAACATGTTTAGTCCAAATCTAAATACCTAGTCCACCATAGTGCACTATTTCCGACTTAGTTTTAGACTGCTGAACAAGATGTCGGTCTCAGGTATCATGAACTTCGGAGTTTGGAAAGCTCACTAGATGTGGTTCTGGTATTAGAACCCAAGGAGCATACATGGGGGATGAAAATAAAGAAAATCATAATTTTTTTTAGAACACACCAGTGGCAGTTTCGATAAAGGCGGTGATTGTGAAACAAGAAGTTCATGTACTCTCACAATATTCAAACAACTCTTTTAATATCGAAACATGCAACATGGATCTTCACTTATTGATAAGAACTATAGCCGTTGACTTTGAGTCAAACATTTCATTGGGACTCGGTCACCCAACCACAAATATTGAACCTTATTTTGTAAGAAATATACCTGATATCAAAACAAGTCTTATCAGTACAACTCATAAGATTATTTGTCAGATTTATGTCATTCACGTCTCTCTAATTACCAATGTTTCTCGGTTGAGAAAATGTTGACTATTTTGGCTTTCAAAATCAGAAGCTCATTTTTTGAGAAAAAACACGTCAGTTGCGTGGCATTTCAGTAATAGCTCTTACCTCCATTGGTTACATAAAGAGTATAAAATCCTACGAAAAATACGCACCACAGAACTAAAACCCTTATCTTCTCCCAAAACTCACTTTCTTTTATTATAGTAGGCCTCATTATTCATCATTCTAACAAACCCAATAAGTATCAAAATATACATACTTCTCACTATCATACTATCAGGAATATTGTATCTAGTATTGGGATCTTCAACCATAACAAGATAGGGTGTCAAGTATGATACAATTTCTTCTACAACATAAATTTACACCTACAACATCATTCGAAACGTATAAAATGGTTGCTAGAATATAGTCGAAGATGAAACATACTACATCATGGTTGTCCTTGCATATCCGAATGTGATGGAGATAGCTAGGATGAAAAATGATAGAAGAGGGAGATATGATGGAGAATGTTAGATGCTATTATTTTTTTATAGGTTATGAGTTGTTGTTTCCAAGTTCAAATAATGTTGGTGGTTGTTAGGAGAGTTTAATATGGGGGTCATTGTAATAAGGCTCGATCCCTAATTTTTATATGAGTAAAGTGTTAAAATAACTCTAACTTTAGGCTGAAAGTGACAATGTAACCCTGTGATCTCAGAAAGTGCCAAAATAACCTTTAACTCCACTGAATTTTTAGTCAATGATAGTTTGGCCTGATTCTGATGAAAAAATGACTTTTCCCTTTCCTTAAAAAATATTAAAAAATGGAAACTCTTTTCTTCCCTGTATCTTTCTTCCCTGTTTGTTTCAGCCATCAACCCGCTCTGTTTGTTTCTTTATTCCCCAAATATTTTCTTGATTCGTTTCTTTCTTCCCCTTTTCTGGCACCAACCTTAGTAGTGATAGCGAGTGGTGGGGGTGGCAAATCGAGGGTAGCGGTGGGGCTTGTGAATCGAAGGTAGCGGTAGGAGTGATGAATCAAGGGCGGCGGTGAGGGTGATGAATCGAGGTAGGCGGTGGGGATTGTAAATCGAGGGCAGCGATGGGGGTGGTGAATCAAATGGGACAGTGGGGGTTGTGAATAAAAGTCGATGGTGGTGGTGGTTAATCGAGAGCGGCGGCACGGTGGTAGGGTACAACGGGGTGAAGGTTGTTATCATCATTCTGGGCTAGGGTTCCGCAGCGGCAGCGCAGCCCGAAGCCCCTATTGCTCGGTGTAGTGGGGTGGTTGCGAGAGACTATGAGAGGGTAGTAAATCGAGAGTAGTGGTAGGGTACGACGGGGTGGGGGTTGTTATCATCATTCTAGAGCTAGGGCTCTGCGGCGGCACGACCCAGAGCCCCTATTATTTTGCGTAGTGAGGTGGTTGCGAGAGGCTGTGAGAGGGTGTTTTGCTGAAGAGGCTATGGGTGGTGGGTGGTTTTTGTTGGGGAGAGGCTGAGGGTGGTGGCTGATATTTTCCAGGGAGAGGCTGCGGGTGGTTGGGCAGTTGATGGCTAACTGAAGCTGGTGTTTGCCAAAGGGCTTTGGTGGTGGCGGCGGTTTTCGTTGGTGGCGTGGAACAATGACAGGAAGGCAGCGGTAACATTAGTTTTTGAAGAAGAAATATGGGTTTAGGATTAAGGGTATTTTGGTCATTTATTTTGTTCATGCCTGAATATATTTGTCAATGCCGAAATGAAGGAGTTTGTCTATATCGGCACAATATTTTTTAACTAGATTGGCACATACAGTAATTAGTTAGTGTTAAATTGGTAATTTATGAGATTGCAGGGTTATATTGGCACTTTCAGACTAAAGTTAGGGTTATAAATGTATTTATCCCATTTTATATTCCGGGAGGTTATGAGATATTGATATGGGGTTATTGTAATAAGATTCTATCCCTAATTTTTGTGATCCGGAGGTTAGGAGAGCTTGATACTGGGTTATTAAAATAAGGTTTGAACCCTACTTGGAGGACTATGACCTAATACATTATCGTTAGAGGTCAAATTCTTTTGTGTCAAACCTTTTATGAAGTCAATATGTCCTGTAAAGGTAATTTGATGAGTGGTGCGATATGTCCTCTGGCCAATGCTTCTACAACAAATGTACGTATAATTTGTACGAGAGAAAGAACACGGAAAACATTCATGGAGGAATAACCTAGGTAAATACCACGGCAGTGTGAGAAATTTCTCTTAGTTATTGATCTTTGAATGCCCTTACTTACAATTTTGTACAAAAAAAAAGGAAAAAGAAAAAAGAACGCCATAATTTACCTCATCAAATTGTGGTGTCGGAATGACAAAGTTCTGAAAGTGAGGAGTTTTTCCATCTACTCCAAAATATCATACAATTTGCCTTATTCGAATTGCCAATATGGTACTAATTAACTTCCACTTTTTTTTTTATATATTTGGGGTTTCATCTGTGAAGAACTGAGAGTCAAATTAAATCTAATAAGTGACAATTAAAATTTAATTAAATAAAAAATAAATTTAATTGTAATTATATGCATATGGAAAGATTGGGTTTAATTAGAACAATATAAATTAGGGGTTTATACTATGTAGTAACTGCAAGTGAATCATTTAAATTTTGATTAGGTAATATTTCTAACCAAAAGTCAAATAAGCTTGTGAGTTACCCAGATAGTTTATAACCTGAATTTAACCCAGGTTTAATTGTTTTAAACTATGATTTTTTTCATCTTTTTATGGTAAAATAGCACTTAAATCCCTGATTTTTCCGTAAGCAGAGATTGTCTTTCAAGATGTGGACTTACAAGTAACACTCGTTGAATTTTCATTGAGTGGTCTCTTGACAGGCGGTCTGTCAATAACCTTATAGACAGTCCACATATTGTTTGTCTTACACATTATATTTGTTAAATTACATACTCCTTTTGTCCTAGCATAAGTCGCACAAAATCTTTTTACGGTCTTCATGAAACATGTTTAACCGTTAATATGTTTAACCGCGTGTAATAACGGAAAATAAAAAAGTTGATATTTAGAAACTACTTATTACGACAAATCCAACAATATCATATATAATAATATTATTGTTTATATACTATTTAAATATATTATCAAAGTTTGACAATGTTGACTGTCAAATAGTAAGTGTGCAACCAACTTATGTTGGGACAAGGGGAGTACTAAATTTAATTTTTTTATAATTGTAATTTTTTTTTACATTCTAGAGTCCATCTCTTGAAAACGGTCTTTCCATAAGTCATGGAAAGACCAAGGTTTAAAGTGCAAATTAGAAGAAATGAAAATAAAATTTTCGGGTTGCATGAATTGGGTTATGAACTTTATAATTACTACATATTGCATAATAAAATTTAAATATTGCAACTAAAATCTTTACCTTTTATTATTCTAATTAAATCTCGTCTTTCCATAATCTTATGGAAAACGGTTTTTTCATAACCTTATGGAAATACGGTCTTTCCAAAACTTTACCTACATTCTAATATACATTATTACTTTTTTTAACTTTTAAAATAGAATATTTAAATTTTATAAAAATTATAACATTTAAATTAAAAAGTACGGTGAACTTTCGATACGAAAATTTCTGCTAACTTCTCCTAGGTAGAAACTCGCCCCGAGTATAGCGGCGTTTTTCGATCCCTCCTATTTTATTTGGAGAGTTTTATATGTTTAAATAATTTCATTTAATTTTCCTCAATTGTTTTTTTCATTTAATTAACTAAGTCAATTTGTACTAGATCTGGGAATCATGATATAAAGCCGACCAGAATAAATTAATCATGGAATTGATGAACCCAGCCCACAGTACTGACGGATTGAAAAAATCAACCCTCTCTAATCTTTTCGATTATTCCATAATCTTATTGTATAAGAAGGTTTGGTCTAAACTCATTTGATGAGATCCGGGACAAAAAAATGTCATAAGCTTTTTTTAATAGTTAAATTTATTTTAATAATTTATTTTATATTTGAAATGGAACTTTTTAATATATAACCCGCGGTATAATGAGAAAATTAGGCAAAAAAATGCAATATACATTGAGACGGAGGTGCTATATATGCCAGCATGAGAACATATCCAAATAATTTCAAACAACTTTGAGATTAGATTGATAAACATTTAATATAAATAGTTCATTTCTTGGTAAATAAACATGAATATCATTTTGGTTCAATTAATAAAATAGCATTAAATGAACATATATAAAAGATTGTTTATATATGCGAATAAATCAAATAAAAATAGTTAATATAGCACAATATCACCGAATTATAATTAAACCACTTAACAGTTGTATGAAGTCATATAATTAATATAGCTAATTAGATATTTTAATGTTCATTTTCATTTATTGCAATAATAAAAAATTAATTTTAAAAATCATTTGAAATATAAATAATTATAATTTGATAATATAACTTATAGAATTGAATTTTTAATGATATTCTAACTATTAGACGGTATAATAAATACGCTCTCAATACATATAAATATTTAGATATTAAATTAAAAAAATTAAAATGAAAACTAAGCGTAACCTTTTAGTTTGAAGTTTTGTGCTTGCTAATGGAACGGCACGCAAGACAAAAGGATAGAGGAAATTGGACTTGTGCAACACATAAAAGAAAGAAAAAATTGGACTGAAATTTTAATATAATGATAAAAGGCCTCTGAAACTTTGGGTCCTCCCTAATTTTCGGCCTAGTGCGATCGCACATTGCACACCAGGTTTGGGCCGGCCATGTGTATAATGTGTCTTTTTTTATATGGGAGGCATTAATATTGAGTCCGTCTTTTGAAAGACGGTCTTTCAATAAGTCATGGAAAAACCAAGAATTAAAGTGTAAATTAGAAGAAATGAAGATAAAATTTTCGAGTTGTATGAACCGGGTTATAAAATATATAACTACTACACGTTCCATAATAAAACTTTAATATTGCAACAAATATACATTGCATTAAAATACAAATATTCAGCCAGTTAACTTGTTTTAATTTATTGATAGTTCACTATATTATTTCCTTTATACATTGCATTTATTAAATTAAACACTAAAACTTTAAAATTCAAATAAAATATTTCTTACATACTTTTTTTATAAGTATGATTTTCATTTTTAACCATAAAAAAGATGAAAAATACAAATTATAGTCCTCACTCTAGAATTTACAAGATGAAACTCAATTAGGCTTTATAACTATGGATTTTGCTTGACTACATTAACGAAAAAGGCTGTCTCATTTTCTTTTTGCCACTATTTTTGGGCCGTTGTAAACAGCCATAAGCAGTTAAGGATTGAGTTTTATAAGCCCATGGGCGGAACTAGGGGGTGGCGAGAGGGTGCTGGCGCCACTCGTAGGATCTAGCGGTCCGAAAATTAGTGCTAAGGGCCGCCGAAATCCATGGATTCCGCCCCCTTCATAAACGCAGAAATCCGGCCATTCTCGGTCGTGGAGCGACGGAAGAAGGCCGGAGAAGATGAACTGCTTTTTTTTTTGTTTCCCGCTTAAGCAAAATGACGGCGTTTTGCTTAGGTAAAACGATGTCGTTTCAAGTTGCAGTCGGGCCAAAAAAATAATGACCGATTAGGCTGAAACCCAATTGGCCCAAGTCAAGCCCAGTTACCCAAACCCTAAACTAAAGGACCATTTCCTCTTCTATTGTTGCCGCTGCCTTCAGTTTTACATTTTGGAGAAGGAATCCGCCCACCACCGGCTGTTCAGCGGCTCAGCCTGTTCATCCGCCGAGTCGCCGCCAACTGACGCCGCTGTTCATCCGCCGCGCCACCCCTTGCCAGAGCTCCTGATTCCGCCACTGTATAAGCCTAATCCATAATGAATCTTGAGTCCATCCATAATTTGTAAACCTGATCAAAACTTAGGTATACCAACCTATTCAATTGTTCCTGCCATCCAGTGCACTTCTTCTCTAACAACCTGCTCCAGTTCTTCAACTTTTTTTAAAATCTTTCTTTGAAAATTTCTTCTGTTACGCTCCTCCCACAAATGATACATTCCAGAAACTAGCATACTGCTATTCCCTTTTCTCCTCCTAATCTGCTAATTCTTCAACAACTTTTTAACATGCCTTAAACTTTGCATAACTGACATCTGTAGACATCCAAACAAATTTTTGCTACACTGACATCTATAAGCAAGTGGTTAGCATCCTCATAGAACACAAATCTGGGAGGGTTTCTGATAATGTTAAAAGACAATAGTCTATCCATAGTTGCCAATTTCCTCTTCAAAAGCATCCACAGAAAGAAGCCTTGTTTTGAATTCAATTTCGAATTGTAAGTTAGTTTTGCCATAGAGTCTATTCTTCACCTCTTTTCTGAATGTTGTATGCCACAAAGATTATGAATTCTTCTTGCTAATTGACACATATGTCCGGATTACCTTTCATTTTATCCTTCATATTGTTTAACCACTTCCACATCTAGCTATGATCTCGTTTAGGGCAATGATTCTCAAAAGCTTTGGATTTGAGATAGTATGCTTGGATCCATCTGATCCAAAATACATCCTACTTATTTGAATATTCCATACCAACTTACATAGAGCAGCTTGGTTCCTTAAAAAAGAATCCATGAATCCAAAACCTCTCATCTCCTCACTTCTGCTCATTGCATCCCAGGATGCCGGGAAAAATACCTTCCTTCATTGCTCTTATTCCACAAGAAAGTCCTTCATTGTGCAACTATTTCCTCATGTTTACTCTCTGACAGTTTAAATATCCCAGACCAATACCCAACAATGCTAAGTACTCGCTGTTTATCAGTTGGCTTCTTCCTGTCCATGTGTTTAACTTTTTACTCACCTTGTCCAACAATACAACACATGAAGTTCTATCCCACATGAAGGATTTTTGTTTTCACTTCGTAGGGAATACAACAAGAAGAAATTGGTCTCAGTTCTAAAGCAGATTGAGGGTTGGCATTTTAATTTTGAGATCAAAGTTAGAACTGCTCTACTGAATTCCTCAGGTATCTCCACCCCTCTGAAAAAACTCCTAATTGCATTGATGAAATCCTTGCCCACTATGTCCTACGTTTTCTTGAAAAAATAGCCACTGTAACCATCATACCATGGGCTTTTGTTTAGTTCTTCAAGAATTTCATCATCAGTAATTCCACCAATCATCTTCAATTGCTACTGTAAATTCAATACTTCTCCCTCCATTATACTGATTTTCCTCCATTCCACACAACTTTAATACCCTCTTATCCAGTTGTTGCTTAAACACATAAACCAGATGGGCTTCAAGTTCCTTCCTTGCTACTTCATTTGTTCCACCAGACAGGGCGGAGTAAAAAAGAATCAGTGGCAGAGGCTGATATGTAAAGAATTTTTTTTTGCCAATTTTCCTTCATATTGAAGGATGCTGAAATTTTTTTTAAAAAAAATTTACCCTAAAAATTCCTGTAAATTTTAGTTTGGCAGGGGTTGGAGACCTCTCCAGACCCCCCCTACCTCCACCCCTGCCACCAGACAAGATAATTAAATGATTAGAGTATTGTTTATCCTTCATTTTGGCATAAAAAATGTCCGGTTGGCCTAACAGCTTCTTAGATCCACTTTATTTTAGCTCTCTACCTCAGAAACTCGTATTCAACTTCAACAAATTCCATTGATTTTCTCCTTTTCATTGTTTCCGATTCTTGTGCCCGTTTAGAATCTTGATTTAGCTGCAATTCTTCGCTTTCCTTTTGCCATTCCATCCTACAACCACAATTTATAAACAATACAAGATATCATGTTGCACATAAACAAAAATCTAAAGATAACGCTAACTGAGCAACACTCTATACATAGGATTAGAAATAATGAGAAATATATTCTGACATTTCTAACGTTCATTGTTAATCTAACTCGAGTGTCCCTACCAATATCGGGATTTCCCAGTGTTGCAGACCGATTGAGAATTAGTTGCCAAGCCAATGAATTCCGCGCATTGTTGATATCATCTTGCGGGGTAGTGTTTAAAATCCTCTTGGAAAATCTGATAATTACATTATATTATTATATATTTGGAAAATGTTACTTAAAAAATATTACCACAAACAATTGTACACTTATAATATTTGGCAAATATTTGTTTGCTCACAATTTTCCATTATTGCTGATTCCAACACCACAACGAATGCATCAGACGGTTGGAAGCGTACCTGGAGAATTTCAAAGTAGGTATTTTTTTAATAAATATCCGAGCAATAAAAATTGAATTTGGAAATAAAATTAATAAAGTCAATCACAAGGTGTAGATCAACATCATCGCTTGATTCGCTAGCTCACATCTCCATAGGTATTCAAAATCACTCCATAACGCCATGATTTCACATTATGTGAAAATTTTTAACCAATTATAAAGAATCGTTTAATTCACTAATATTTAAGCAAACCCAAAAATTCCATATATACTAAGAATTCCAAAAATTTTAGGGTTTGTAAAAAAAGAAGACTAATTAACCATTGAAGTTTAAGCCAATAGTATTTAACCTAAAATTTAACCACTCCAATACCTTAGTCAATCAATATATCTAGAAATCTAACATGTGCGAGTCAAATCCAATGAATCATTTTATCATCCAACACCATTTAGGCACCAAATCCATAATATAATACACAAATTGTGTTTAATAACAAACCCAACCTGAAATAAAACTAATGAAATGACACAATGTGAACCCTAGCTAACATTATGACACTAAAATTTTGACTTTGGTCATTTTATTTCCAAAATAGTAAACCCTATCCATTTATTGGAGCAAAGATTTACCAATTTGATTAATCAAAGGGTATGTAATACTTCTTCATAGCTTCTACCTACACATCAAACAAATACCTTGAGAAAAACAAAATTTTAAATGAGAAATTGGAGTAGAAGAGAAATAGGAAGGAAGACATACCTCCAATCTTCAATAGATGAAATCTTGAAGTTGTAATGGAAGGGATTGTAGTGTACGGGTTGAGGTTTTTTTCCGAGAGGGATATGGTTAAAGCCCTGGTTTTTTCAAATGAGTATTAGATGCCTATTTGAAAGCCCTTATGTGTATTTTTTTTCACGATGCGAGGGGTTTTCGAGTTTGGAAACACCTACACAAGCTCTTCCCAAACTCGGAAAGTACTCCCCTCTATAGTATAATAGGCTGGACATATTTACGAGGCCTAAAACTCCTTTTCTCAATTAAAAGTTCTAGTTAAAACGGGCAACTCATTTGAAACCCCAAATCAAAACCCTACATTTTCTAACAAGAAAACCCCCACTATGAAAATTCTTGCTAATTTCAAACCCTTCGTCCATTCACAATGAGTCGTAAGAGAACGAGTGTTAAATTAAAGGCAAGCGATCGGAGTCCTAGTCGGTCATTGAGATTGAAAAACCACTAAAATTCTTCAATGATACAACCGAGCAAAGGTATGTAACTTTTTTTTAAGAGGAGAGTTATAAACTCGAAGGCTATATTAGTATCAGACATAGGAGAATATAGACTATTTGCTAGCACATTTCAAAACCCAGCATTTAGAGAAAATACTTTGTATGGATGAACCTGTTCATAGGGATGAAGTGATAAAATTTTATGTGAATTTGGTTCAAAGTAGGAACGATTATGATTTAACTAGGGTCAATGGGAAAGTTGTATGTGTGACAAATTATACAATTAAAACAACCCTAGAATCCCCCTACACCACCCCGAGAAATTAAGGCTCGATGACCCCAATGGTGCCCTAGGAATTTATCACACACATGTTTGGCCGGGGCGTGAGCGAAACTACCCTACCTTTTCATATCACCATGGCTTAGAAATATTCTAGGAGGGTGGGAAGTGATGCAGGAAAGGCAGAGAGCTATGATATCAGGGTATTGAACATAGAGTAGCGTGTAGTGTATGAGTGGATATGTATCAATATTTTTTCGTGGGTGGCCACACATGCAAGCCGACCATTGTTAACCTCATGTCGTTTTACTACGTCATGGAGGGGGTAAAGATAAACCTCGGGTATGCCATCATCTCATTCATGTTGAAGGCCACACAAACGAAGAAAGATCTTCCTTACGACAGTTTGATAACCGCTATGCTGAAGAAAGAAGGTGTAATTCCTGAGGACAAGGCTCTTTGGATGAAATACTACGACAAGAGGTGGTTCCAACTGAAGCATATTAGTATCGACTTTGGAGGCAAGGGGGAAATCCGTCCAATACCAAGTTAAAAAGCTAAAATTCCAAGAGAGCTCGCGAAGCGGATGCAGAAATTGACGAGGCATCAAGCTCATGTATATGATAAGTTTTTTCAGTTATTGTTCTCAATTAAGTTCAAAATGTATATATAAAATTTGTATGTCCGATTAATTTTGATAATTATTGATTGACAGATATCGACAGTGGGTTGAAAGGTTGGTTAACCAAGTATTTTGACCGTATGTGTGCGGACATGATAGAGATGTGGGAGATGTTAACCCGCGCCCATTCCCAGCATGTCGCATTCCTGGAAGCCCAAGGCCTCCATCTGGAATTGAGCGATGATATGAGCCACCTAACTTTGAGCTGGTATTCTCGAAGAGTGAAGATTATGATGATAATGGTGATCATTGAGGTGATGATGGAAATGTGGATGTGGGTCAAACCGTTGAAGAAAACATCGGGGTCCAAGATAGGGGGGGGGGGACTCTAGTATTGATAGATTTCTTTGGTAGAAGAAATTGGATAACATTTGAAAGTTTTATCATTGATGAGATATATCAGCTTGAATTGACATTGTTTTGTGTTATTGTATTCATATTGCAATGTGTTGGATTCATTTTTAGACTTTGGATTTGAAGGTGAAGTGACAATGTTATGTTATTGCATTAACTTTAAAGTAATTTTTTTACTTTCCTTGTGTTAAAATTTGTGAAACTGTAATTTGTGCTCCAAAAGTTGAGCCCTAACTTAATTTTAAAAAAAATACTGACACATTTCCGATGTGTCTTGCCTTTGCATTTATTAGCTAGACAAGTTTACAAACTCAGAAAATAATTATTCTCATTTAGACGCGTATGTACGGTGACGTTTTGGAACTTGAAAAATAAGTTTCCGAGCTCGTACTTCTGTTCCAGGGCACCTCAGGAAAATTTGAAGCGCCTAATTTTCCCCCATAAATATACATTTCCGAACTCTGAAATGATTCATCTCCCTCGTGTATAGAGCGAATCTTAGTTTCCAAACTTGAAAATATCTTAGTATCTTAAAAAAGGGGATCGAATCAAATTCCATCCATTAGATGTTGTTTAAGAAGCAATTTGTTCGTCAGAGACTTTGTCATGTACAAGATCTCCAACTTCAACCACGGCTCTACAACGGTGTCTTGATCTGAGACCTCAGTAATGACTTCATCCGAGAGACACAATATAATCATTGAATGCGCCTTTTCTTCCAGACCCACCATGTCTGAACTGGCAATGACCGAAAAATTGTTTGTCAGCGGCGCCCACAACCCTTGTTGCTTCAACAAAGCTTGCATCATGATTTTCCATAAACTGAAGTTATTCCTCCCAGTAAACATGTATACTTCACGTTCAGCGCTACCATCTTTCTCCTCAATCAGATCTGAGATACGACCATCCCAGATCCGATTAACTCATCTGATAAACCCAAAATCTGATAGACCCACCGCGGATCTAACCAGATGCTCTAATACCAGTTTGTTGTGCGGAATACCTAGAAAGAAAAAGCGAAGAAAATAAAAGCAAAAGACAAAACACCAGAATTTACGTGGTTCACCAATTTTGGCATCATCCACGGCCGACCAAGATCGGATTCCACTAGAGAGAAAAAGGCCAGATTACAGATTTCCTACTCTCTACCAATCCTATCTCTTAGAGTTACAGTATAAAGACGAGGCACTATATATATAGCCCTCTCCATCGTAAACACTAATGAATTTGGGCCCAAAAACATTTTGGCCCAAACCGAAACAGAAGACAGAATACCAACCTGTCAAAGCGGCTAATACGTATTCAAGACATACCAACAAGGAGAAGAGAATGTTTTCACCAAGAAATTCGTGGTTGGACAACATAGTGTTCTCACCGAGAAAATGACTGTCGGAAACGGTGGTAAAGTACCGAAGTTGCCACCTATTTACACATTTGTACAGTGCACTCCAGATCTTTCTAGTTCAGACTGAAAACTATGCCTCGGATCTGTTATTGGATTGATACCAGATTATTATCCTGAGGGATGCAGAGTTCTTTTACTCAGTTGTAATGTCAGGTACTTTTTTCTTTTAAGAAAAGAGAGTTTAGAGGAAAGTGAGAATATGTTACATACTGTGATGTTGGCTTGTGCTAATGAATGATTTCCTTCCTTAAACAGATGGTTTAAGAATGGAAATCGAGCATCATGGAGAGCTATTAAGAGTCTATATCAATTTTATTTTATTTTTAAAAGTCTATATCAATTTTAAAAAAGAGTCGATATCCACACGTGCAAACATCACTACTACAAATTTAAATTTATCGTAACATTTTTCTTGCATTCCAATGTTACAATAGCTCATAAAGTATTATTTAAATCTTTGAAAAGTATTACCTAAATCTTGACAAGTGTTGCTTTAGATCTAACGCAATATCACCTTAGGTAATACTTCTAAAAGTGCTTCAATAAATTTAACTTAGTATTATTAGCACCAAAATCAACACTTTTAAAAGTGTTTCAGTGTGCTTAGTTTGTAGTGCACGCTCCCCATGATAAACTTTGAAGTTCTAAATTTGCTATCATGAGTACCGTGTCTAAGCTATAATGTAACAGTTCTATTTTACAATGTCTCAGCTCCACCTCCACCGCCTGTTCTGCCTCCACCAACTCCTGCTCTTGCAAGTAGTAAAGGTAAGAATATGCATATAACATGAAAATTATCGATAATGTTTTTTCGATAGAGCTAAGATAATGCCATTGATTGCTATCCTTCATCATAATCGATAATGTAACTCTGTCCTACAATGAAAATGCTGATTCTAGATTATTATATGTATTTAGTACAAGTATATAATGTACCCCAGAGCATGAATACAAACACAGATTATTACCCTTATTTTCTTCATGGTATCAGAACCTAAAATCCCGAAACCTAATACCCTAAATTTTCCGTCCTAATTTCCGTCCTAATACGGAATTGGCCGTTCCTCCGTGAAGCTGCTTTCCGATCAAATCCTCTACTCCGCCTCCGACGAGCCTCTACTCAGTCCGCCGGCCGCCGTTTCTGTTACTCCGGCGTCCACTGTCTTTCCGCTGTGAAGCTGCTCTGCCGCCGACGAGCCTCGACTTTTAGCGCTCCGATCAAGTGCTCTGCTCCGCCGGCGACAAGCCTCATCTCCGTCCGTGCCTCCGTTCCTACTACTCCGATCAAGTACGTGAGCTACTACTCCACCGTTGTCCGGCGTTCCAACAAGGCGCGCGTGCTCCGTTCCTACCGGAGAGCGTGTGGTCACTAGAGACACTAGAGTAACGTATATTCACACTAGAGCAAATCATATCTTCGGATGAGCCTAACAAAGTCTACATTTAATGCCTCTTAACGGTTAGGAGTCCCAGCACGTGTGGTCATGGAGATTGTTTTCTCAA